>MCFL01000060.1:0-151258 GCA_002102555.1 Catenaria anguillulae PL171 | reverse complement strand
ATCACACATGGGTGCTCGGGTTGTACCAAATTGGAATTGTTCCAAAGGCCATGACGGAGGACTGTCGCGAGGAGCAATAAAAATAGTTGTGCGAGCTATGTTGCGCAGGCATGCGTTCGCTTCGTGCATATGCGACATTGGTGAGAGCATAAGCCCGTTGACCGAGGCCAGAGATGTGAGAACTGGCAAAGGAGGGTGACAATCAAGCTTGAGGACTCGAAGCGGAAAAAACGCATCATCATCATGGGGCGTTGATATGTGAGGTGAAGTGGTAACGCTTGGCGTGGGGGATATTTGGAGGGATGGATGGTTTTGGGCAGATGAATTCGGGACGGGTCCGAAGGAAAAAATCGGCAGTGATGAAGAAGCAGGACAGGAATACAGGTACGGGAAAGGAATCTACATAGAGGAATCGAGGACGAGTGACAAGAGGCGATGAACAACATGGACTTGGTCGGGGACGGAAGACACAGCTCGGACAAGGCCCGTTTATAAGCTCATGAGGGAGCATGGGCAGTGGGCGGCGGGCGTTGGAGCGCTCGCTCACGGAGAGGTCGTAACGAATGGGTCATGGGAGTGAGGGGGCGATGATCGAGGATAAGGCAGCGCGGCGATATAGAGTGTGTGCACGTGTGTGGTATTGCATTGATTGTGAAAATGGCGTAGCATGTCATGTGCGTGTGCTGCGTAAAGTCGCATATAGTCTGCAGGGTCAGTCAGCCGATGGTGGCCGGCAACGTTCACGTCATCACGGGTCCTTTGACATGGGGATGGAGTCAAGGCGAAGGCGTAGTCAAAGGCCGCCGATTTGACGTGACACCCTCAAACCGATCAAACCACCAACTTTGAGCTTGTGAAAACACGAGTCAAACCAGCCATGCTAGCCGCAGTGGACCCATTATTGGCATTGATGTGCAGTATCGAATGACTTGAATGAATAACTGCGCACCCAAGTCCAGGCAATAGCGCATCTGCCCTTTACTCAAGTGTCTCGTGAGGTCCAATACGCCGCTGATATCGCCATTATGTCCTGTCGACTCGTTGCACCAGAAAGCCCTTTCAACGCAGCATCAGTAGCGTGCTCCATCCTAGGCGCTATCATCTGCTCTGTGTGCCTTTATCACTCTTTCCAGGAGCATCGTTCGCCATCGCTTGATCGCGATTGTGCTGAGAGCAGCCATGAAAAGACCAGCGCGACGTCATCGCAACAAAGCAGCTCGAGAACAATGGCCTCGTCCGCCTGGTTCCCAACCGGAACACACGTCCGTCTTTGTCGTTGCTTCCTTGGCGGGCATGTTTTCAAAGCGGGCCGTCTGCACTGCGACAACTGTGGAAGATCCAGTTTTAGTACACAATCGAGACATTTGGTCATCACACCCAAGTCATCAATTTGTATCTCCGAGTGTTACTCCAACTGAGTTGGATTGTCCTGTTCGCCGACTCGATCTGCAACCTGGGATTTGTTTTTACCGTCATTTGGTCCTGTCCACAGTACAACTGCCTGCTGATTCACATTCTCAAGTCAGACAATTGCATGAGCGGGGCATTCATTCATGCTCAGGCCATTCTCCAGCCTCTTGCATCCGCCATTTTTGCGCTCGCAACAATGAACAGATTCGTTGGCGTCTACTCTATCCTCTCTATTTGGCGTTACCGGTTGCTGCGCGTTGGGTCCTTCTTAGTCGTGCTGGTGACAGTAGTCCGGTTGGCGACATTTGGGGCTCGGAGTTACACTTTTACTCGTATGGTGTGGATGTCAAATGGTTAGCGGTGGTGCGGATGCTTGACGATACCGCGTACTATGCATGTGGTCGATTTTGGGGCTTCTTGAGGTGACATCGTTGACCATTGGACTTCAACATGTGCTCTCTGTTCGAGCAGAGCTGGACAGCGTCATGTCAACCCAGCCAGGGCACTTGCAGGGTTCATTGCCAATTCTTGCTCTTGCAGACGGCAGCTCCAATCCTTCCCAACATGCTCAATTTCCCTCATTTGCTTTCCGGAATGATTCCAAAGGCGCATCTGGAGAAAAGGACGCCCAGCGAACCATTCAAGCCATCCAGCCTTACCGAAAGCAAACGACCCGTGTTTTGGCATGTATTGCCTTGAATGCCCTGCTGTTGCTGGTGTTGTTTGTCGGAAATGTCCCAGCAATCCAGCAGTCTTTTCCTGCGACATTCGTGTTTACCATTATGACTCTCTTCTTGAAAATGTTCGCAGTGGCAACGACGGTTGCGATCCATATCAGACAAAATTTGTGGTGTCTCGACCCGAGAACATTTCCCAGGCCTTGCCGACGTAGCCATTCTGATTCTTTCAAAATGTGTGCTATATATTGAACACTATTTATATGACCGCTAAATTCCGAAGTTCTCGCATCCCTTGGTAGCTGAAGTCGTGGCCAGAGCATTTTATCGATACATATTCATATCATCCCTGCTGTATCCGACTTTTGGGCGTTATGTCCAATCCGTGATGCGCTGGTACAATACATCCTTGCGAGGGAAACTCCATTTTGGTTGCCTTCCCTGCGCATGTCTGTATCAGCCACAAAAACTGGAAAATCGATCTTCCTGTCGGATTTTGACGTATGTTTACAAGGTGAATGCTTTCATTTAGCTCTCTACCGTCCCCCTACTAGTGTTCTCAAGAGATATACTGCAAACAAGCGACCCGAGTGTTGGCCGGTATTGCCCCTCAATTTACTTCTCCACTTTCACGTTTGACTTGGGCATTTTATCCCGTCCACTCAAGTGTCGGTGCCCCGCGACGCTTCTGGCCCTCTTCATTAAAGTTCTTGCAACCGCCACAAAGGTTGCCATACAATTTCCGACCATCCAGCTTTGTGTTTTCCACTGTGAGTGAGATTGAAATGCCTTGCTTTCTGAAAAACATGAACATCTGAGTTTGGCATCGTCTACATGTGTACTCGTGACCGTATTTTTTGAACTACTTGCAACGACGGACAGAGTTGCGTGGCATCAACATGTTATCCTCATCCGACAGGGAAGAAGGTCTTTGCCTTGAATCGGGTTATATGTGTTCAATTTCGAGCTTAAAAAACTTGAACGACGTTGGAGCTTTTCCTGCATGTCCGCAAGTATAGGTGACGGTTCAGTCAGTTCATGGCGGCCAATGGGGAAGAATCAAACCAACATACTAGCTTCCTGGGCGTCTTTTTGCTTGAGCGACTCGCCTCGTTTCCCTTTCGCGTACCCGGTCGTCAGCACGTCATATGACACGCTTAGGAAACAGAAAAGTCAGTGTCAAGGAATTGTCCCATGCAAAAAATATTCTGTCGACCTTACCTGCTCGAACACATTTTGCTCCTGGCCTGTTTGACAGCCAACAACCGAGCCGCCTTGTCTTCGGACGAACACACTTTATCCCACCGAGCGGCGTCCAACTGTGCCAATGGTTTTTGACGGGCGAGCCAAAAGTGTTCCTTTTTCGTGCGCTCATCCAGGCGGCGCTGGCGTTCCAAATCGACTGCAGGTGGGAGTTCGAATGCTTGCTTTGCTACACAAAATGCAAAATTGCGTGTGTGCGTCCAAACACTTTGAGACCACATGGACGATGACAGCCCATTTTGCTAGAGAAGCACAGACATACGCACCATCCGTGAATCCGAGAACCGGATCATACCGCCACACATCGGACGAGGTATTCCGAACATTGTTGGTAACCCTTGTCCACCGTTCGCGCCGAGTGACGCTGATGGGTTGGGAGGCTGCTTTCTTCTTGAGGTGTTTCCTCCCTTGACGGCGCTGATCCAAGTGTAGCAATGGGTAGCGGCGGGATAGTCAACCTTTCGCGCGACGAAGCTGAGGAAGCCTTGATAATGGGGGGTCTGGGCGGTGGTGCAATTGGGGACGCAGTTGTTTGCATGGGAAAGATGCGGCGTCCAGACCGAAACGGCGCTTGGCCCGCATGGGGTTCGGTCGCATGGACGGAACAATCATGTTGTTGGCAATGCGATGTGTTAGGCAGTGCCATGCACGGTAGACATTAACAGGCGGCATTCAGTCTGCCGAGTGCATCCAGGACGCACATGTCCACATTGCTGCAGTTGGTGCGAACAAGACTCCGGTGTGATCGGCGGCCGACACGAGTTGATGGACATGCCGCGCCATCACGCACCTTTCCGCCACGGCAGTCTCCTCAAAGTCACCGAGTCAGACACCATTGCCTCCAAGGCCTGAAATTGGGCACGGAAAACCGCATGAAAAAGATATCCATGGAATACCCAGAACAGCATGCATTGCATTTCACACAAGCCCGAATAAATAGCCCACCTTCCCCGCCGGCACTCACGAGCCTTCAACCCGGCGCTGTCACAATCCATCACCCCATCATCCGGCAGTACATAAAAGACAGTGAAAACCAGGTCTGCGACATGCTCACAACAGCGGTTCGCTCGCTCCTCTCAATGTGCGCATTTTTCAACGGGGATTGAATCTCATTGAGGCCCAACATTTCCGTTGCAGCAGGCTTCGCATCAATCAGGCTCGGCCATCACGATGACCGTTACCTCATTGCCTGCAGTGCTTCCACCAGCATCGCCGGCTCGCCGCCACCACCACCGCGACTATCTGCCAGCCCCGGCACTGCTCATTCGTCAATAGCTACTCAGCTTGCCGAAATGCGTGACGAAAACGAAACACTCAAGCGCGTACGTCCGCCTCGTTGATTGAATCTTCAGTCAAGGCTTGTCATTCACTCAATCCGCCTTTATGTATTTGTTCGTGGGTCCCAGTCGCTCATCTTGCAATCGCAAGCCTCCCACTCGCTCGCATCTCAAATCGACGACCTCGAATCCCGCCTCCATGGCGCAGAATCGGCGGCTCGCACAGCGACTGCCAATGCTCGGTCGCTCGCCGCCAAGCTCACGGACCAAGCGCGGCTTTGGGCGCTTGAACGAGCGGCACTCGAAGCCGAGCTGGAAACAACGCATGAAAAGATGGCCAGACTGCGTGCAACCAGCCCAGTTTCGATTGGCGCAGTAGGGAGCACAGTCCGTCGGCTGGGACGTTGGCAATGATTCGGAGGTCAATGAGCGCGCCCGCCAAGATCACCACACCAGCATCCAGGTGGAGAAGGCCTGGGACAGGTCTCTGCGTGTCAAAAACACGAGCAGACGATTGCAAAGTTGATTACGACGCAGCGGCAGTTGGAACGGCAAGTCGAGGAGGTTCGTTGGCATCCCGTTGGCGTTGACTTGAGTGAGCTTTTGCTCACCGGGTAGCAACTCGATTGTAGCTCACAACGACCCTCCGCATGACCCAATCGGCGCATTCATCCGCACTCACCCTCGCCCGTGAAAAATCGTCCCTGGCCGACACTTTAGCTCACGACCTTGATGAGCTCCATGCCGTCATTTCTGAACTGCGCGACCAAAACGAGGGCTATCGCCTCCTTCTCGAAGAGCGCACGCTGCGCGGCGAGTGGTCCTGGGCCAGTGGCGCCAGTAGCACTTCGCGCACGGCATCGCCCACTGCTGCAACGGCATCCTTGTCGTCGTCGCCGCATGAGACTGGTCGAGGCGTACCGGGTGCTTCCGGCGGGTTGAGAAAGAAAATGTCAAATGTTTCGATCAAGGGATCGTTGTCGAGCGAGTTGGCACGTGCACGGCCACTCGCCTCGGTAGTACCGGTGGTTGAGACGAGGGATATTGGTGTTGGATCGCCGCCTAGGACCAATTCTACGGCTGTGGGATGCTCACCGCCACCAGGCTCGGGTGTGGTCGGCATGTCTCTGTCCCGGCGCACGTCAAGGGCTGTTCTGGTCAAGACGCCTGTGCTACCCGAGGATGAGGTGGACCTGGAATTGAACACGGTTCCGGCTCCCGAATCCATTCTCAGTGTTGCCGAAGGCGATGACGAGGGGCAAGCACCCATGTCACCAGAGTCGGATGAAAAGAGGGATACGGAAATTGAGCGATTGTCGACCGAGCTCCGTGCCATGCAACTCTACGTCACCACCATCTTGTCTCGCATTCTGCCAAGCTCTATGGCTGACTCAAACGCGGACACGAGTCCACCTGCTGCCGCAGACGAATCCGCGGATCCAAATGCCCTGCCATCACCAGCGACGAGCACTCATGAACCCACTGACCAATCCCACCCGCCTCATTCGCACTCTCTGGCCGACTGGTACTCTCGCCGCACTGAAACATCCCCCAGCTACCCTCCTTCACACTCGACGCTGCCCTTCAGCGCCTTGTCGGTGGTCCTGCTCCACTCCCCTTAACCCCTCCCGAATACCTCTACTCAATCAATATGTCGACGCCCGACGGGTCGCGCCCACCAACCATCCCCTCGACCCCACGCCCGCAATCACCGATACTGCCGGCGAGCACGACGACAATCGCTTGCACGTGCTGTGGACGCCGCACTCGCCGCAGCACGCGCGCGGCGCGACCGTGACCGTGATCGCGGGCGCACGCGGTTTCGGCAGTCGCGAAAACGTGTTGTGCAGCCTTGGTTCACTGGGCCGCATGCGGAAGGAGAGCGGCGGGAGGATGGCGACGAGGATGGCAGTGATGTGTGGGGCGACGGGGGCATGTGGGGCAGTGGAGCAAACAAGGCACAGGCATTGAGCGGGTCGTTGGCGGGCGTGGCCATGGAGGACGAGGTGGTGAGTGCGACATTGGAGGGCGTGGAGCGTGCGAGCGGAGCAGTACGAGTCCGGTCAAGCGGCGGGGGTCGTGGGAGGTCACGTGGTTAATGAGGAGTCAGTGGCTCCAGGAGACCCGAGTCCGGATCGGGTCTTTTGTCGTGGTTGTTTGGCGGCGGTGAGGATGAGGAGAGTGGACAAGGAGATAACCGCCGGTCATCATCGTTTCTGTGATTTATTCGTCCTTTTTTGTTGCGGCCCCATTGATACCAGGCTGTTTTTGTCATTGTGTCTTGGCACATCAGGTTTGGCGCAGGCAAATATCTGGTTGGCTAGAGAAAAAGACTTGTATACATGATTGAAAAACAAAGAACTGAGGTATTCAACAGGCGCACATGCCATTCCACACGCCGTCGTCGCGCAGCCACTGCCATTCTACTTCTTCTTGAGAATCTGGACCACATCCCCCTCAGCCACCTTGTGCTGGATGCCCACCTTTTGCGGGTTGTGCTTTGCCTTGTGCCCCACACGAGCGCCGACCGGAAGTTGTCACAAGTGACCGATGAATGGAGTGGCACACGTGCTCAATGGTGGCGCCGTTGCGCAAGATGATGCCCTCCTCGAAATCAGGATACTCGCCGCGCTTCTTGGTGTACACGGTGAGCAGGTTGAGATGTTCCCAAATCTGGTCCACCAAGTAGTCCAAATTCAGGTCCCATTCACACGAGATGACGCAAGTGTTTGGTTCGCGGGCGATGCGGTCGAGTTCTTCCATGGAGATGGAATCGACTTTGTTGTAGCACTACCAAAATCAGTTGAGAACGCAGTTTAAAGAGAGATGGGACGGGGCGGTGGCGGCTGGTTAGCGTTGTCAATTGGACGATGAGAGACGGGGGGGGGGCGTACATAGAGGCAGCGAATGTACTTGCGGTTGCCGAGAATCACATCCACAAGCTCATCTGTTATGAAGAAGAAGCAACGGTTGAGTCAAAAACCACGAGCGAACTGTGGCGAGCTTGAGCACATGGAAAACGCACCAACTGTAATATCCTCGCGGATCAAGACCTCAGCATGATAAATCCGGTAATCCCTCAAGATACCATCAATCATGCGCTCGGTAATCTTGGTCAACTTGCATGTCGTCGTGATTGAGATGCCACCACCCGTCTTGACCTTGAAGTAAACGTTGGGTTTGCTCTTGTTGACACGGATGCCGACCGCCTCCAACTCGCGCTCAAGCAATTCGCGCTGGTTGCGGGCCTTGGTAGCGTCGAGCACCATGAGGATCAAATCCGAAGTTCGGGCCACGGCAACGACTTGGCGACCGCGACCTTTGCCTTGGGAGGCACCCTCGATAATGCCGGGCAAATCGAGGAGCTGGATTTGAGCGCCGTGGTAATCGATTTTACTAGGCAGGACAAATGACGACTGTTAAATGGTCCCGATATCGTGGCAATGAAGGAAAGAAGATTGAGCATACCCAGGAATACAGGTCAATGTAGTAAACTCGTAGGCTCCTGCCTCAGAATGAGTCTTTGTCAACTTGTTGAGCAGCGTCGACTTACCGACAGATGGGAATCCAATCATGGCCACACGAGCATCGCCACTGCGCATGACGTCAAAGCCCTCACCCTTGGCACCCGTTTTCCCAGTGGGTCGAGCAGCTGCAGCCGGTACTTTGCGAGCTTGGCCTTGAGCAGACCCAAGTGGTACTCGGTGGCCTTGTTTTTTTGGGTCTTGGCCATTTCGGCCTCAATGTCCTTGATCTTTTCTGTTTACATTTGTGTCGAGAGTGGGTTATTCGGCGTTGCATGACCGAGAAAGGGATGGGTGGAAGCAGGTGAGTACTCACCGAGGATGCCCATGTTTAAAGAGTAACGATGAGTTGATTGTTTTCGGAGCAGAGCGAGTGGGATGCTGCGCTGAATGTAGAGTTGGAAATGGCTGCAATTGCCTCGAGTAAATTCAGGTCGATCCGATGCGTTGACATTGAGGATCAATTGCGCTTCGTCGCTTAAGCTTCCTCAAGTTGTTGCTATGTATATTGCCGCTGTTGGAGAGGTCCACATTGCTTTCAAATCATGTCGACGGATCGGAGGTCCATGTCCATGTCTCGCACTGTGCCGATCTGGTCCAGATCCACATGTTCATTGTCGAGCTGACCAAAGCCGGAAAGGCCGTCTCACGAAAGAAAGATACTTAAACGTGCTCATGAATATCATGAATTATGAATGTTTTCGCGCAGTTGCAACACTACCAACAACTCCTAGCACACCTCAACCAAACATGATGGCTGGCGCTCCCTTCCCCGGCCCAGCCGGATCCTCCATGACCGCAACCCCGACCCCGCGCCAAGCTGCGATTGCGCGCGCGCAAGCACTCATCCGCGAAAAGGACGACCTCGAGCGCACCCTCAAGGAGCTCAACGACATTCTCGCGAGCCACGGCGTTGGCATGGACGATACTCTTGTCGACTCGGACGGATTTCCACGCGCCGACGTGGACATTTATGCCATTCGGCATGCACGTGCAGAGATCATTCGCAAGCGCAATGACCTCAAGGACATTTACTCAAGCATTGCTGCAGCCTTGGAGGCCGTGCATCAGGCGCCGTTGGATCCGGACCCTCTGGACCCGAGTGCCAGCAGCAGTAGCAGCAGCAGCAGCAAGGTGGAGGCGGTTCCTAGCCAACCAGAGCTTGTGCCGTTTGCTCGAGTAAATGCAGTGTCACCCGATTCCCCAGCCGCTGAAGCAGTACGTCAAGGGTGATTTTGCGGCCAATAGGCACGAAGTTTCATGATGCTCACATGAACCTTACTGTCGTTACACTCAGGGCCTGATTCGCGGCGACTTGATTGTGCAATTTGGCTCGTTGGACCATTCCAATCACGACGGACTCAAGGCACTGCCGCCACTTGTCGCCTCACACGAAAACGTACGTTCTTTCGCCGGTACATAACCCCCCCCCCTGGTGGGAATGCTCATCACCGATTTTTTGGCGCTCCCGTCACCAGCGAGCGCTCTCAATTCGTCTTCGCCGCCCACCCACGACGCCCATGTCAGCAGAAGCTATCGTGACATTGACCTTGACGCCGAAAAAGTGGACAGGTCGTGGATTGCTTGGGTTCGCTTCTCTTTACGCTCGTTCCATCATTGATTCCGGATCTGACATCCTGTTCTCGTCATCCATAGTTGCCACATTGTCCCGCACACGCAATAACCCCATGGCCACCTTCATTCGCTTGCCCTTTTCTGCATGTCATCGTTTTGAATTGTTCATGTCATCCTACGGATTCGGTTCCAGAGAGTTGTACCATCATGGCTCGAGTGTACATATCGGCACATGTCGTGATTTCGCTTCCTTCGTCCTTCCTAGGCTACCTTTGATGCTGCCAGAGTGTGATGCAACACCAGTCTCAATATTCAATAAAAGATTTGAGAAAGCACAAAGCAAAACAAACACCAAATCAACTCGTTCGCCGCTCCTGGCCGTGGCAAACGCATATCTAGCCCCCAACTCGCAATCCGCCTATCTGCCACCCGCCGGCTTGCCTAAGCTCAACATGACAATCTTCTCCAACCGTTCCCGCTGCTCATCTGCACTGATTCCGGCCCCGCCCCTGCCCTTCTTCCTCAAATTGGGCGACAGCTTGAGACTCTTGACGCACCCTTTGTCGTCCCCGACCAGCAGCACGGGGTCAAACGGCGAAAAGGTCAGCTTGGTCAGCCGCGTCTTGCTCCCGACAACCTGCTGCGAACAAATCGGGTCGTACTTGTTGACTTCCAAATCGTACACGACCACGCGGCCTTCCTGTGTGGCAACGGCAAACACGGTCGCAGAGTAGGGTGCCCAGGCAACGTCGGCCACGGGGCAGCCAAAGTCAAAGAGCAGGATTGGGCGGCGCATGGTGTGGTCCCATAGTTTGACAGTCCAGTCTCCTGAGCATGTCAGAAAGATGGGCGTGTAGAATGGGTTGTAGAGGATACGGTAAACGGCCATGGAGTGACTCTGCAAAGTCCCCAAACGTGTTGTCAGTCAGAAACATTACCACATGAAAGGGCAGAATCAGAGAAGTGGGGAAGCCAAAACGCACCTCGAATGTCTGCAAATACTGGGAATTGTAATCCTTGCTGCACTTGATCAAATCGCCCTCCTCGGTACCCACCACAAACAAGTGGTCGTTGGCTCGGTTAAAATCAAAGCATAGTCCCTGCCTGGGAACATTGTTGAGCGCCAGCTTGATGACGGTCGACATCATGAGCTCATTCTTGACCAAGGCAGCTTGCTTGACAGTCCCATCAGAGCTCACCGAGTAAAAAGTCGGGTTGCCGTCCAAGTCATCAGGCTGCCACGCAACTTGCCACACGGGATCCGCGTGCTGGGCCTTGACGTGCGACCTGTACCTCGGGCCACCGGATCCGCCCATCAACATGCCTGCTGCGGAGTTGGCCGAGTTGGATCCGTTGGCTCCAGATCCGCCGCCTGACCCTGCCCCGCCAGACTTGCCGCCACCGCCGCCGCTCCCGTCGGATGCGCCGCCGCTGCCTCCAGACCCACCGCCACCGCCACTTGCTCCTGACGACGACGCCCACGACGCAGATCCGCCTGCACCTGCACCCCCCGCGCCAGACTGCATCCCAGCCGCGGTGCTCAAATCAAACACGCACGTGCTGCCATCGTACAGTCCCGCGGCAATCAAGTGCGGCCGCCTTGGATGGATGTCAATGCACAAGACGCCCGTCGGTAGCTGGAACACAAACTCGGGAAAGCTCGGATTCTTGAGCGAAAAGCAACACAGCACACCAGGACCCTGCTTTGCAAAGCTCAAGCTGCCATACGCCACGGCAAACAAGTCGCGGCACGCTGGATTCCAAGCGAGCGCAGTCACGTGCTTCTTCTTTTCGCGCAAGTAGGTGAATTCCCACAGCGGCAAGAGCGTGCCCTCCTTGGACTCGCGCAGCTCGTCGGCCGCGTCGTCCCAGTACTTGAAGTCTTGCGTAATCTCGTCGTACGTGTTTTGGTTGGCCATGCGCTCAAGTGTCGCAAGCCGTTTTGTGAATTCAGGCGAATGATACAAGTCGTCGGCAGTCGCGGTAGATGTCGACATGGATGCGCCAGAGTGCGAGTCGCTCAGGTTGAGCATGGTTGGGTTGGCATCATCCTTGTGGCCTTTACCTCCCGTGTTTTTCGCTTTTTCTTTGGCGCGCTCCTTGGCAAGCGTATCTTCGACATAGGCATCGTAGATGGAAAATTGGTTGACGGCACCCGAGAAGGTGCGGTGCGGAGGGGGTTCCGTGTTGGTTGCGCGACTCTGTGAATGTCACGGTTAACGAAAGGCCGAACAAGATGGTGTGAGAAAAATTGATTTCATACCCTTGGTGGATTGTTCACCGTCTGTGTTGCCCTCTCGGAATAGTTAAACTGATTCCTGGCCGGCGGCTTTGCTGCCCCACCCCTCGATTCCTCGCGCATCAAATCCGCCGCGGCCGCAGCGCTCGTCATTCCATCGGCTCCCTCTTCGCCGCCAGCCGCCCCGGCACCTGCCGCTGCATCCGCTGCATCTGCTCCCGTACTCGTGCCGACGCCAGCCTCTCCCTCCTCTGCACGCTTCTCATCCGACTTGAACACGAGATACCCGTCAAAGTCAAAGTGCGTCACATGGTGGTCCGAGTAGGCCATGGTCTTGTACGTCTGCTCCTTGTGCATCCATCGCGCAATGTTTTGCGGGGCGTGCGGGTTGTTGGCGTTGAGGATGCGTGTCAGCTCTTCTTCGAGTTCCTTGTCGGTGAGTGTTAGTTGGCCGTTTGGTTTCAGGAGTTGCTTGGGCTACGCGAGGACGTGCATGTTCAAGCCATCGAAGGACGTTAGCATGTATCACGGCCATACCCATGAGTTAACCAAGTGTGACCGGAAGCGTACAGGCAACCATTCTGGGTTGGCACTTGGGTCGCCATTTTCTCCGCCGGGACCGAGCGCGCTGGCATTGTTGAGTGAGGACTGGGAGCCTCTGACATTCTCCTTGACGGGCTCCACGACCTATTCGCACGATCAGTGGCATTGCGTTTGTCAGTCGCATGGCGACAGGGTCGGTTCTTGCGTTTGGAAAATGCACCTTGGCACGTCGAATGGCTTTCATGGTTGTGTGGATGGCATCGGGTTACGATTGCATTGAATGATGGCAATTGTTACTTGACAATACCGGAATATTGAGCCTGCGAACTGCTTCTGCAAGCGGGTGAAAACAAAAGTGCCATAGTTCGCCTGTTGAACGCGTCAGTTCCCAAGCTCGTCTGTCAGAGTCAGTCATCCTCCATAGCACCTGGAAACCATTGGTGTATGGCAAATAATGCATTATGTGTGATATTGAGTGTACATCTAAGCGTGCTACTCGATCAACTGTGTCCCCCAATCGCCTTCTAGTTCAAGGGCTTTTCCATGTTCCATACACTGTTGCCTATGTACAGCCAATACTCGCCCGGATCATCCGACAACATATGCCAAACAAACCCGCCGTACACGGCTCTCACCGTCCTAAACCCGCTAAACTCCCTGGCACACGTATGACACACCACGGCAAACGATGCAAACGGATGAATCCACGCCTGCTTGTCCTTGGGATACACGGGAGGCAGCCACATGCACGCGCACATCTTGCCGACCATACTCATCTGCACGCCGCTGCGTGTGTCCTCGGGTGACGACGGCATCAGGTGGAAATCAATGTTCTTGGGCAGCTGTGTGCGCGACAGTTGTGTCGTATCGTATTTGCCCAGGCTCCAGATGCCGTACGCTGAGGATGAATAAGAGACGAGAGGAGCACACGTTCGAGAAAGGGGATGGCGGATTGGTCAGAATGTGGTGGCAAAGCTCCCGGATGTCGGATTTGGAATAATTGGTGCCAAGGACTACCAGGCTGCGGAGGCGAAGGAATAGTGGGAAGAGCATGTGCAGCAGCTTGGGCGAGCTGAAGGTGGTTGCCAACTTGGGGAGGGTGGTGGGCGCGCCGTGCACAAATAGGGTTTCGAGATTACATATCGGCACACAGGGACAGGATGGGCAGCGGGAAGGATGACTTTTCCGAGGCAAGAGCCGTTTCGCCGTGACACGCAAATGAAGTCAGGCGAGGAAATTGGAAATCTGACAGCGGTCGCACTGGCATATCGTCGCCGGGGAAGACCAAAGGAAAGGATGGACTGGTGGGATTACTCGTAGGTTCGGGAGCAACAACGAGGCGAACACGCGTGACGCTCAGATGCCGAATGCCGCAGAAGAGGCACGGATGAATCACCTCCTCGCTAGCCATCAACTGCCGTTTGCGTACACGGCCGAAATCGGATCCTCCAGGAAAAGCTTGCGTCAACACTCGCTCTGCGCGTGACCACTGTCGAAGCCAACATGTCGAGCGTGTCCACTTGCGCGCCCTTAAAGTCCAAGGCTCGCATGGTGCGCACCAAATTGGCCAATGTGCACCAGAAAATCAAGGCCGTTCGTGCCCTATCGCGACTGCAACCGGCGGGGCTCGCGTCGCCGGTCCATGTGCGCAGTCAGGTCTATTCGGTGGTTGGGCAATGAGGTGCTATGGAATTCGGCACGCGCGACGAGCTTGCCTTGCGCATGGGCAAATGGAGTTGTGACGCCATTTGCGTCGCCCGAGCTTGCTGATGGCATGAATGCCGTGATGGACGAGATTCTCAAGTTGCAACGGGTGGATGAGACAAAGGTCAGTAGTGAAACGGCCAAGCGCGGTTGGTCGAATTGTGGTGGCGTCGGGTCGCCATGATTGAGGCATTACACGACGCGGCCATTTCGTTCATTATTGCAAACGCCAAGCTTGCTTTCCTGCCCCGCTTGAGTGAGGCCATGTCGCAAACGAAACTCGTTTGGCAGGATGTGATTGTTTACGCTCTTGGTAGCAACCACGGGCGGTCGGGGTTTTCCATGCACTTGACGGCTGTGACAAAGGGAAGACATGCTCGTGTTTGCCCGCAGGCGCTTGTGTCAACGGTTGGACGCCGTCATGAAGGAAATGGGTGGGTCTCTCCGTCCAAGGCGTGCTCGGATTGCAGCTTGTTCAAAGGAGCGGGCGTGCTTGTGTGCGACCTTTTGCAAGGCCCCGGCGAGTATTCGAGCACAGTGGGAGGGAATTGGATGGGGATGCCAGAGTTTGTACAGGTTCCGACTATTCAAGTGAGTGCCCTTGGCGGTTTCGGCAGCAAGTGATGGAGGATATGTTTTCGCGATGCTATGGTGTGCTGACGATCCAAGCTGTTTGGGGACCGCTTCTTACTGTGTTGATTGAATGTGGATTGAATCATGTCTGAGCTTTTTGTGCGTTAAACAAGTCGCACAGAATGTATCCGAGCATGTGTATTTGTGTTGTCTTTATGTCTGGGATTCAGCGTCGATCAACAAGGTGAGATGGAGTTGGGTGGAAGGCTGCACGCGTCACGTCGGATCGACGGCCCGCGTCGCGCCACTCGATCCTTTCACGAAAATCATCCATCCGAAAAACTGCAAGGTTCAGGCAGTGTTGGCGTTGTAGAGTCCGTCTCCTGCCCATACCTAACCGTTGGAATATCTCAAAATGGTAATGTTTTGCAATGTATTCGATGCCGAAACAACTTTCGAACCCCCACCACCCGAACGGCCGACATCCGACGACGACTCGGCAACGTTCGAGAGGAACCTCCTCTACCGGGCGGCACTGGCCTAGCTTGTGGGCGGATTGAACCCAGCATATTCTAGATGCCATATGACATTGGGTGGGCTCGAGTGCAGAATGGACGAAGGTGAGCGCCCGGCCGCCTGAGAACCTTTGCATCCCAATCTGCCCGTATGTCCGCATCTGCCAGGGTGTGATGCTGACGCCGCCCACGGCTGCCCTTGCCAAGCCGCATCAAGGCGTTGTCGCGCTGTCATCGCAACAGTCGTCGGTTGTCAGCCATTGCCTCCGTATCAAACAACGCTTCTTTCCACACATACACATGCGGGGCCACACAACTGACTTATCATCCTCACCTCACACATCAATCACTGCCTGTTTTCCCTATCATATCATCGCAACGACAACCAAACCCATGCCATGAACAATCAAACTGCCCGCAATCACAGGCCAAGCGTACCAAGAAGGTCGGCATTGTCGGAAAGTACGGTGTCCGCTACGGCGCCTCCCTGCGTAAGCAGATCAAGAAGATGGAAATCACCCAGCACGCCAAGTACACTTGCTCGTTCTGCGGCAAGGACACTGTGAAGCGCCAGGCTGTTGGTATCTGGCACTGCCGCGGCTGCAACAAGACTGTTGCCGGTGGCGCCTGGACTGTTGGGTATGTCGTTGTGTCGCTTCTTTTGGCATTCCCCAGTGTGATTCGACAGTGTCTAACGATGTCCTCCATTCGTAGCACCACCACCGCCGCCACTGTCCGCTCGACCGTCCGTCGTCTCCGCGAAATTGTCGAGTCCTAAGTGCTCCCATCAGTCTTGTTGTTTGTACATTTGTCGAATGAATCAGGCAGACATGGTGATTGTGTGCACGTTGGTTCACAACCGTCTCGCAATCTCAATGCACTCTCTTTGTTCGTCAATGACTTTCGGTTACCTTGCAAGTAATGGCGCTGATTCGGCAGGGTGAAACGCTGACATGTGGAATGCGTAAAGACTGTTCAACCGCAGACGTCCCTTAAGATACGCGCTGAAAAAAAAAAAACCATTGATATGAAAATGGGAAACAATAGCGGAGGATTGTACATAGACTGAGCGTAACCAGAGTGTGCCTTCTGCTGCGTCCGCGCAGGAAATCGTTCAGTTGATTCTGTTCCATTGTATTCCGCATTGAACTTGCCCTTGATTATTTACTAAAAGCAGCTCATCATCTGTTACAGACAGGTCAAGGGTATTGAGCCCGTTTACCCGACACATTTGGACATATTCAACCACCCACTCCTGCGCCAACCTGATACAATCGGCCAATGCCACACTCTGACCACCTTGTTCTTTCGAATCAGCAATCCACAAGTTACTGTCAGCGCCACCGTACGCATGTGCCCGCCCACCATATCGCGGCAGAGCAATCGCCCTAACCCTGTCCCACTGCTCATCGTCCAGCCCTCGGCACCATACCACCGATAAACGGGAAACAATCTTGTCTCCTTGGGACTTGGGAAGGGTCTTGAAACAACCACGGCAACAAACCAAACACGCGAAGTATGAACGATGAGGTCAAGACTGCGAGCCTCTGGTTGATGTGCACTCGCAATCGAACCCACAGATCGCAAGTCCTTGGTAAAGAAGCCTGACCTTGTCCCATCCATGTTGAAATGGTCGCTGTGCGCATACAACAGTGCGCCGTGGCGACTGAGGGCAATGTAACTCAAATCCGCAGGCACAAAGCAATCAGCGCTTTCGCGGCAAAGTGGCGACACGGAATCGCTTGGTGTGATGGAGGTAACGCGAATCGAGGATATGGCCCGCGGGACTTGACGATACCGGAAAATATCGGTACGAGGTGGCAACGGACAAATGTCACAAAACCGTCGGGATGAAAAAGTGGGTGCATTGTCATGCACGCGAACCAATTTTGCGCGACGGCACGTGACTTGCGCACCAATCCAACCACTTTGTTAATGCATCGTGTTGCATGGGAATGGCACCGAGCCCGCGAAAGATGCCCGACCATGGTGCGCACAATCCAGTGAGAGGTGGGCGAATGTGTGATCGAGGTATGTGTGAAGCAGGCGGGCAAGTGGACCTGGGGCGAGACACTGGCCATCGATCTTGTCGAAACTCCCTGCAATCCGCGTAAATGAATCCAGTGGAGCCATGGTCGGAATCGAACCGATTGCGCGCGAAAAGCGAGCGTGAAAGAGTAGAATCTGCCAGGGCACAAAGCCATACCCCGGCGTCATTACGGTGCTCGCGTCGGCGATGGGTGGACCAAATGTAGATTATATTAGATGACATCCATGTACATTTCCATGTCGGATTGACTGCCAGCAATCGAGCCTGTGGTCTTGATGAGTCAACGATGGCTATGGCTCAAACAGAATTTTTGTAACGAATTCTTGTCTCACATCGCGGTTGCAGTTCGTGGCGTTGTGACTCACCTTTGACTTGGTTTTTGCATCATGCATTCGTCAACCAACCACGATCAGACAGCTTGAGCATCCATAAAACAACACCTTGCATCGCGCATCCACTGCCAAAGACGTCGCTGGCTGTTGAGCTGAGTATTTACGCATTCCACATGTCGGCATTTCACCCTGCCGAATCAGCGGGAGGCGCCGTAGCGGACACCGTACTTTCCGACAATGCCGACCTTCTTGGTACGCTTGGCCTGTGATTGCGGGCAGTTTGATTGTTCATGGCATGGGTTTGGTTGTCGTTGCGATGATATGATAGGGAAAACAGGCAGTGATTGATGTGTAAGGTGAGGATGATAAGTCAGTCGTGTGGCCCCGCATGTGTGTGTGGAAAGCGTGGTTTGGTGGATATGATGGCAATGAGAACTGTGCGCCCGGCGTGCGTGGCGGTCACGGCAGCAGCACAAGCAACCTTGCAGTTGCGGTCAGAGCGCGGTCTGTCCCTTGAGTGTTTTTGGAGCAGACGGTGGGACAAGACCAAGAAACAGGAAACGCAAAAAAAGAAACAAGGAGCGCGTACATTCATGCTCACATTGCACTCGACAAACTGCAATTGTTTTCGTTGAAGTGGGCATCGATGTGACAGCGCCCAAGCCTATCATCACCAAGGAGGCACGCCCTTCCTGCCAAAAGCGCGAGTTTCCATCCAGTGATCGAGTCGACCAGCGCAGCAACAATGCTCAATCATCCTCCAACTCGAGCGGATACTTTTCCTCTGCCATCCGCACCGCCTCGGGATCCACTTGCTTGAGCTGCTGAATGAGCTTGAATAGCCTCCGATGTGCAAGATCCAGATCCACCTTCAAGTCACGAATCTGCTGCACGGCGTTGGTCAAGTTCGGTTTGTTGGCCGTGAGGCGTTGTGTGGCAAACTGGTTGAGGCTGGCGAGTTCCTTTGCGGTACCTGACAACGTTTCAATTCTGGTCAAGACCGAGGAGATGTGATGAATTAGGGACGTAAGTTGGGGTATGCAGAAACATGATTTCGTCAAGCACAACCACCGCACGCACGTTTCTTGTTGAAGCGGGGCCGAGCCGTCGCGAGCAAGAGTGGCGGGGGCACTGACGAGAAGTTCGCTGAGAGATGCTTCGTGCGTGAGAAAGGCAGTGGTGGCAGACACTGAGAGGGATGACCCGGGAGCAAGCTCGGCGATGTTTGCGTTGGTGGCGGCTGTTGGGGCATGGTGTGTTGGTTCGCCATGATTGGGTCCCTGAAGCAGGCTGCTCGTTGTCGGTGGCGCGTCAACCGAAGCGTGGGTGGTGGGCGCGTGTGGCGAAAGTGGCGACGAGAGTCCTGACGACGACGCCGAGGATGACTCGGGAGACGAGAGAGGTGCAGAGTGTGAATCCATGATTGTGTCGGGTTGATTTCTTGCATTAATTGGCTGCCATGACTGCTGATGCGCGTAAGTACTTACTGCATTCACACAGAGTGTTAACGATCCGATCGATCAGCTCAGCCGATGAGCCGATCGACGGACCAAGACTGCTCACTTCTCTGGATTTATGTAATGCTGAACACATTTCCCACACCAATCATTGCATGAACGGCTCAAGCATCCGCTAACCTGCAGGACCTTTTCCAGACAACGCATTGCAACCAGCACCACCCGAACTACCGATTTCCGGACCGTCCCTCCGCCTCTGTTACCCAGCCCACCCCTGCCCTGATCACTTTCTCCACCATGGCATCGACCATCGCAACCACTTCGCAAGAAAAGGACGTTGCCCGCGTCGAACGCATCGGCGCACACTCGCACATCCGCGGCCTGGGCCTCGACGACGCTCTCGAGCCGCGCGCCACGTCCCAGGGCATGGTCGGCCAGCTGCAGGCCCGCAAGGCCGCCGGAGTCATTGTCGAGATGATCAAGGAGGGCAAGATTGCCGGCCGGGCCGTATTGATGGCCGGTGCGCCGGGTACGGGAAAGACGGCCATTGCCATGGGAATGGCACAAGCGTTGGGGCCCGATGTTCCATTTACCATGCTGGCCGGGTCAGAGATCTTTTCCTTGGAAATGTCAAAGACTGAGGCGTTGACACAGGCGTTCCGGAGGTCGATTGGCGTGAGGATTAAGGAGGAGACGGAGGTGATTGAGGGAGAGGTGGTCGAGGTGCAGGTCGATCGGGCGACAACTGGGGTTCGTTCTTTTCTCGCGCCTTTCTTTGATGGACTTGCGTCCATTTACTCTCTCACTCTCTGCATTCGATTTCCATAGCCAACACGCACGGGCAAGCTCACGCTGAAAACCACCGAAATGGAAACCATCTACGACCTGGGTGCCAAAATGGTCGAGGCCCTCAACAAGGAAAAAGTCAGTGTTGGCGACGTCATCACCATCGACAAGGCCTCTGGCCGCATCACCCGCCTTGGCCGCTCCTTTGCCCGCGCCCGTGACTACGATGCAATGGGCGCAGACACCAAGTTTGTTGCATGCCCCGAGGGCGAGCTGCAAAAGCGCAGGGAGCAAGTGCACACCGTGTCGCTGCACGAGATTGACGTCATCAACTCGCGCACGCAAGGGTTTTTGGCGCTGTTTTCCGGTGATACGGGCGAGATCAAGCCCGAAGTCAGGGATCAGATCAACCAAAAGGTGGCCGAGTGGAGGGAGCAGGGCAAGGCGGATATTGTTCCTGGTGTACGTTCTTTATATTTTTTTTCTCTTGTCCGATACCTATGCTAAACACGACACTTGTCGTCAAACAGGTCCTCTTTATTGACGAAGTGCACATGCTCGACATTGAATGCTTTTCGTTCCTCAACCGTGCCCTCGAAGACGACCTGGCGCCCGTGGTCATCATGGCATCCAACCGCGGTATCACGCGGATCCGCGGCACAAAGTACCGGTCGCCGCACGGCATTCCCGTCGACCTGCTGGACCGTGCGCTCATCATCTCAACGTCGCCCTACACGCAATCCGAGCTGCGGCGCATTCTGGCCATCCGATGCGAGGAAGAGGATGTGGACATGAGCGACGACGCACTCGATGCGCTTACGGCCATTGGCCTTGAGACCAGCTTGCGGTATGCCATTCACATGATCACGTCGTCGCATTTGGTTGCGCGCAAGCGCAAGTCGGGCTCGGTCGAGGTCCAGGACATTGATCGCGTGTATACGTTGTTTTTGGATGAGAAGCGGTCGGTTGGCTACTTGCGCGAGTTCCAGGATCAGTTCATGTTCAACGAGGAGGGCGTACCCACGGGCGCAATTGGCGGCATTATGGCCAGGACGGCGGCGGGAGTCGCGGCGGCAGAGGCCGCGGGGGCTGCGGGAGCTGGCGGGATGGCGGTCGATGCGGATGCGGATGCCATGGAGATGTAAGTCGTTGGTGCTTGTTTGACTTTGCATCTGCCCTTGTTTTACTTTCCCGAGCATCCAGCTCACACATCCCACAGCCTGTGTTTTCGCGATTTGTGTTGACGTAACTTATGCATTCGTTTGACTCGAATTCTTCCATCCACTTATGATAGTTACGTTCTCGCGCAGTGCGATGTGGTTCTGATGCGCCGCAACCCTGGACGCAGGGTACCAATGTGGGCGGCAAGGCAAAGCGGTTCATGAATCAATTTGGTCGTCAATACATGTGTTCAAGCGGCCGAACGGGATATGGCATCGAGTCAGATTCCTTTCCCGGGTTACAAAGGACGCCAAATGCCGACATGTAGCTTGGGAAAGAAGCCGGCGTTTGTCGTCTACATTGACGTGGCCCTTGACTGAGGGACTGGGCCTAGCGGCCTGGTGAGGATCCAGAGCGGAGCTGACGGACACAGCCCGGACATAAACCGATGAGCTCACAAAATTCGATCATGTTCGATGCTCCTTCCCAAGATCATCAGTCGCAGAGCACGTGAGCACGTGATATCGTGTCACTGTCACAGCAAGATGGCTGATGCTTTGACATTTGAAGGGGCTTTTGGAAGCGTTGTCCGATCGTTAGTTCTTCATCAGTAAAAAATTTCGATGCATTTTTCATCTTATCTTTCGCCATGACTTGAGTCATATGGATGGACTGTACATACATATATTCATGACTGCCGTATAAAGACGTCAACCAACCCGCTTGCCTTCAACACCGCCTGCATCCTTACCTTGGCCTGATTCGACTTCTTCTTTGCAGTCTTGACGCAAACGACCCGCCCCGAAATCGATACTCTGTCTGCTCCTCCTCTTGCTCTTGAGCAATCTTCCCGTTCCCACGCCCGCCGACCACAACCTACGAAACCAAACCTGCCATCTGCGCACGCCCTGCACTCGGAAGTCCGTTGCATGGCCTACTACCAGTTTTCTCAGACCAAGCACCACGTTGGTCGCGGTACGACTCTTTTTCCTCCCCTCCGGTCGTGTCTTCGTCACTTGACTCACATGCCACCTTGTACATAGACGTGGATTAACCCCCCGCTGTCCTCTACTTTTCCTCACACAACCTACTCGCTTCATATTCGCTGCCATATTCTTTTGAAATCGGAACCCACGCCAACCCAAACCCACAACCATGGACGTGCTTCGCTTCACCACTGCCCTTTCTGGCGCAAACTCAAACTCAATCTCGACTTCGGCAACCAACCTGTCGCAGTCGTCCACACCTACTGCCTCGCCCGCACCGGCACGCCGCGGCCCGGGCTTCATGTCGATGCTTTTCGGATCAGGACCCGCCTCGGCGCAAGCCCAACCGACAACGACTTCGGGCATCAAGCGCGTTGCAGCACCCGTGCAAGCGCCCAACACCAAGGACCGCGGCGACGATGAGGGCCGGAGGTCGCCCTTGCGCGTGGCATCGTGCGAAGGACCAATGATGACGCAGACAAGTCGTGTTCCCACGACGACGACGAGCGCTGCACAGCGGGTGCATGTGCCCGTGATGCGCAAGCTTTGGTGATAATGCTGCGTGAAAGGGAGGGACATTGTGTACATACCAATCGTTTGGATGATGAGGATGATTCGCCGAGACGCCGTGCTCTCAATCAGTATGAATCTAGTCAAGCAATCAATAGACTCTTAAAGTTCTTCTCTTTTGTGGAAGTGGAATCATCACATGGAATCGTGAGGAAAAAAGCGGGCGTGGGAACTTCAGGTTGCCGACCAATTGCAAGTCATGATTGAAGAGGCTGACCACTTGACCTCTTCGCTTCCATCTGCAGACGAGGAAAATCTCGTATTGCAGTGGGATATACTATACTACACAAGCCTCGCCCCATGCAACTCCGTGCACTCTGATTTACGCTGCATTCACACCCCTCCCCCCCCCCCCCTCCCACTCACTCGTCCTCCTCAAAGGCTGGTCCTTCTTGCTCTCTCCTCGTTGCTCCACCGCCAACATCCCCTCCACGCATTCTCCAGCCATCAACCATGCCCACCCACACGTTTCTCCTCGCCACGGTCGCGCTGGTCGCACTCCTTGTCATCACCCAAACCGCCTCACACGTCCACGCACACGCCATCCTGACCTCGCCGCCCGCGCGCGCCGGGTCCAACGGGGCCGACAACAAGGGCATCAAAATCCCGTCTCCGGAAGACGCCCGCTTCTTCTCGACATGCGGCAACGCCGCCACACAGCCAGGCGCGCCCTCGGCCACATTCACTGCGGGCCGCCCGCAGATTGTGAAATGGGAAATCACCATTGACCACTTGTCGGATCCAGGTGTGTCACTGGCATTGCGGTGTGCCGGGCAGCAGGCGTTTACCCCGCTGGTGAAAGGCGTCAAGGCGCAGGACAGACAGGTGCAAATTGTGGTGCCTGCGGGCACACGCGCGGGCAATTGCGAGCTGCAATGGATCTGGTCGAGCCGCGAGGATGGCGGGAGCTATGTGGCGTGTGCGGATATTCGCGTTGTGGAGGCGCCCCCGTCGGCCTCGTCAACCTCAACGTCCAGTGTGGCGCCCACACCCGGGGTAGATGCAGCCGCGGCGGCGCCTGCGACTGCCGCGGCAAAGGCGTCGAGTGCAAGTGCCCGTGACCATGTCACACAATGGCTGAGGGCTGGACTTGCGGGATTGTTTGTTGCGGCCGTGGTTGCGAGTATTGGTGGGAGGTGAAGGCCCGAGTCCACACTCCCAGTTTGATGCCCGTTGTATCCATATGCAGTTGTTTATCACACCCGGCAGTCCATGATGTTTTCTGACTGTATTAATATCCACTTGTATCTGCACTTCTCGAATACGTACATTCCATGCAGTTGCTGTGTTAGCAAAAATCATGTCGAAAACAAGGAATGCACATCTGCCGCAAGAATTGCCTTGATGCCCGACGACAAGTGCAAGGTCCTTACTACATTGTATGCATAACAACAATTGGTCCAACGACTTGAGTACCATTTCAAGGAACGAGAGCTCAAGTCTAAGCTCGGAATGCCAATACACATTCCCACCCCTCCCCAAACTACCACCCTTACCTCCGCTCAAACACCAACCGGACCACCTCTGGCCTTGCCGTAATTGAATAGTGCACCTTGGGCCGCTCCCCCTTGCCCGCCACCCTCGCATGCTCCTCATCGGGCAACCGCACACGATACCGCTTGACAATGCCCGCCAAAAACAGTTTGAGCTCCATGAGCGCAAAGTTGCGGCCAATGCACGCGCGGCTGCCCGCCAAAAACGGCAGGAACTGCATTGGGTGGACATCGCGTCGCACGCCGCTGCCGCTGCCGGTGGTTGGTGAGGTCAGGTCGGCGTCGTCGTGGCCTGCCAGGCGCAAGGATTTCCACCGGTCCGGTTGGAACACATGTGGATTTGGAAATAGTTCCGGATCGTAATGCATTGCTTGCTGTTTTTATGGTTTCGTGTGCGTGTATAACTCGGTGAGGAACTTGATTCGAAACACACGCGGTTCCGTCGATCGGGCATGCAGCTTGGCTTGAGCCCAACGATGCAATGATAAAAAAACGTACAATTGGAACAACCAACATGGTGCCCTTGGGCATAAAGAGCGTGCGCCCATCCGACAGCGGAACATGCTGGTCGGCAAGCGCAATGCGGTTGGTGGCAAACACAGGACTGTGCACGCGAAGGCCCTCGTTGACAACTTGGTGCAGGGCTTCGAGCTTGAGCAGGTCATCGAGCGATGCGTGGTCGGGCATGTCGACCAATGCAGAGTACAGGGCCGATTGGGTGTCCGGATAGGCTGCCAGGAAGTAGAGCGTCATGGACAGAGCGTTGGAAGTTGTCTCGTGTCCTGATACATTCTCGATGGGGGGTCAGTGGACGAAAAAAAGCCAGAGACAATCAGAAAGACGGAACGGACCGGCAACAAGAAAAGTCAATGCTTCATCGCGGATTTCGTCTTGGGTTAACTTCCCATCGGTGCCATCTTCACCTACCACCTGGCGCTTCTGATTCTCAAGCAACACACGCATCAAGCTCGGCACCGACGTACTCGCCGCCTGTGCCCCGTCCGTCTTGATGCGTTGAATGATGCGAGTGACTTGATCACGCGTCACATCGCGAGCTTGGGCAATGTCGCGGTTGCGCTTGATGGGCATGTACCGAAGAAACGGGAGGAAGCCCTGGAGCACGTTGAAGGCAGAGATGGAAAAGGATTCGAGAAGGTGGTTATAAGCAGAGTGAAGGGGCGAGTGGGTGTTGTTGAGCGCGTCGAATTCCGTATCGAGTGCTGATGGTCGGGTGGCGCAAGTGAGTGAGGCAAACAAGCAAATAAATAAGGGTGACGACACAGGTGTCGACGAACCAGTACGGCCAATCACGTTCAGCGTAAGGGCGACCGACAACTCTTGAAAATCAACGACATTGCCCTTGACCGTGGCCTTGTCGAGGACGCCATACAGCTCGTCCAGACATTCTTCCATGTACGGTACCAGTCTGTACCACATGATTGCAAAGTGAATGGCATAAACAAGGCAATTTCAAGAAGAATCGACTCAAGACGTACCGCTTCAGATTGGACATGTTGAACAATGGATTGACCAACCTGCGATGCACCTTGTGCTGCTCGCCATCCACAACCAGCATGGACCCTTTCCCAGCCAATGTCACGAGCGCACGCTTTGTAAACTCCCATTTCGTAAACCCATACCCACGGCCGGAAAAGATAAAGTAAAGGGCCTTGGGATCCGTCACCATCAATACCGGGGCACCCCAAAACGAGTGGGCCAAATACACTTTGGGTTTGCCTTGCAGCTCGGCAGAGTACAGGTTGCGCTCTTGCCAGATGACCGAGGAGGGCGCCTCGGTCAGAATACGAATGAAATACCCGATGAAGATCTTGTGATACCACTTTGTGCCGGGTGCCACGGGGACGCGTGAGCCGTCCGAGAGGAGCAAGCGGCGCTCGAAACGTTTATTGGCGATGAGCTGGTAGGCGATGCGGGCGGTGTAGAGGGCAGAGAAGGTGCCGAGGGATAGGAGCAGCTTCTTGGACAATGGAGAGGTGTGCCAACGAGCTACCCAGTCTTCAAGTGTAGCGGTCATGTTGGGGCGGCCAACGCTGGCCGCCAGAAAGGCAGACGCGTCAGGTAGGCTGTCGGCCAGCGTGGAGAGCACGGCCATTGTCAAGAAACCGAGGCGGATGTGCAGGTGAAGCTGGGGCGGTTGCAGAGAGTATGGTGCATAGACGTCCAATTGCAATGGGACATGGTTCGTTTTTCAGTGATGCTCGGCAAGTGCACACTTGCCCATGTCGCCACACACGCATCTGTCAGCACTTTTTTTTCCGAGATCAACCATCATGAGACCATTCGCCATTGCCCCGCCCGGCAAAACTTTTTACATAGCCATGTCTCACTCGTTATTTTTTTACTCGTTAAAGAATTCCACCGCACATATGAATTACATAGATCAAGTCGTACATGGAGTGCTGGTGCCACGTCTCCAACCCGTTTACATGACTAAACGATAATACATCATTGGCTCACTAACTATCACCCACAATAACACATGATTTGATCGCTGCTGTCGTCCGTCCGAGTCATCAGAGCTTTGCCTTGATCTGCTGCTGCTTCGCTCCCTCCTTGACAGTGGGCGGGTACCACACCATCTGGTAAATATCAATCAGCTTTCCACCTTTCACCATGGCGCCCTTCATGTCCCCTTCCACCCGGAAGCCGCTCCTTTCCATCGCCCGGCGGCTCACCTCGTTATCTGAAAAGCACTGGCCCACCACCCTTGCCACCCTCCCATCAGCGATCGCCATGCGACTCGTCTCCTCGAAACACGCGGCCGCGAGCCCTTCCCTCCTCACCTCGCTCACAAACCACCCACCAATCGTCCACTCAATGTACGGACACGCCTCCATGGGCGTGACGGAATCGCGCGCCAATGCCCGCGCAGTCCATCCGTAGCCGCCGACAATGGGCGCGGTGGGCGAGCCCAGGCGCACCGAATACCACCGCGCGCCGAGGTCGGTCACGCGATGGTACTTTGAAATGTACTTTTCGGCATCCGCCACCGTGAACGGGACGTGGAAGCTGAGCATGGTGTCGCGGAGCACCGAGTCGGCGTGCGATGCGTTGATCACGTCGGCCAGGTCTGCCGCGTCGCTGTACCCCAAGGGCGTCAGATAAATGGGGGCCTTGGACGGGTCAGTGCGTGGAATGACGCGGTAGTCAGCCGCAACCTCTGCAACGGCGGTTGGCTTGGCTGGCGAGTCCGGTACAGAGCCGGTCGGGAGTCGACGAGGGACGACGGTGGGCGTGGGAGGCTGCTCGGTCGTTTGCATGGTTGCGTGCCAAGAGTCTCAGTTAAAGTGGAGAGTTTAAGACGTGCTGTACGTGCTACCGTCCAGTGGAAATGAAAAAGGGAATGTTGATTGCTTTTATACCCGTGGGCTCCCAGTTGGGAGGGGGTCAGGGTGTAGACGCAGAACAAATGCAAGGCTAGTCAATACCTTCATCCAAGACTTGTACTTACTGTGATAGACACGGTGCGACATGCGGTGAATGGAAATGTGTGTGAGACGCGGGCGAAACGGGGGTAGGAACAGGTGTGAGAGCTGGGATGCATATGTCGCAAGTCGTTTGGAGCGGTCGTCATCGAAAACCGTGCGGTACGTTTAGCAATGGGGTAATTCTATGTGCAAGTTAGTTCCTCATCGTATTTATAGCGTACGGAAGTGTGCGGCGGACCGCGTAGACGCATAGACTGCGATGTCTGTACGCGATGATGCATACACAATTCTGGTGTCGTTCGGGCACAAGAAGGTTGTGGCAGAATGTTGGCCTGTTGCCCAACAGCCGAAAAGCAGGCCCAAAAGCAAAAATTACATGCACAGAACATAGTTCATAGTCCGAAGAACCTACTAGTAGGATGGATCGAGAGTACATTCATGGAGCGACTGTGGATCCGGATCGTATCTTTGTCGAGATCAGCACCACGGTGACTTTGGCCAATGGCCACCCTTGCCCCGTTGCTCTCTCCTTGAGCGACACACCAACAACCAGGCCGGCTGCTTCTCTTTCTAGTCAGAATATACAGCCTGAAACATTGATGAAGCCCTTAGTGACGACATGATGCTGATGATCGTTGAAGCTTTGCTATGATACTATAGATGTATTGAATCGCTCATCACACACCTGTAACAACCTGCGACTTGACCTCATTCGCAAAATTGGTTAATTATGCTTATTGGGACTCCTCACAACCTGGCCTTGACCATTTCCCCACCTGGTCCCGCCCACACGGGCGGATTCCACGCCAACTGGCAATTGTCCCGCAACCTTCCCTCCTTGACCGCCGCACCCCTCACCACTCCCTCCATCTGGAACCCGCACTTTTTCAACACCCTACGGCTCGCAATGTTTTCCACAAAACAGTCAGCTACAACCCTCGCCACCCTCCCATCGTCACTCGCCCGTCGCATTGTCTCGCTGACACATTTGGCCACGATCCCTTGATCCCTCACCGCGCTCACAACCCATGCGCCAATTGCCCACTCAATGTACGGACAAGCGCCAAGTGGCGAGATCCCATCGCGTGGCAACGCTTTCGCAATCCATCCGTATCCACCGACAATCGGCGCAGTGGGAGAGCCCAGGCGCACCGAAAAAAAGCGCCCACCGAGCACCGTCACTTGATGGTACTTTGAAATGTACGTGTGCGCGTCGGCAAGCGTGAATGGGACGTGGAAGCTACGCACGTTGTCCAGGAGCGCCGAGTCAGCTTGCTGATTGATGACGTTGACCAGGTCTATGGCGTCGCTGTATGCCAAGGGCGTGAGATAAATGGGAGTCTTGGACGGGTCATTGTGTGGAATGACACGGTAAGCCCCGGGTTCTGCCTGCTGGACGCTTGTTGAAGTCGGAACGTGCTTGGTTGGTTGCATTTTTGTTGCTTCACCTTGGCACAGCTTTGTACAGCGACGTGAAGAGGAAAGCGTAATCAAAAAGAAAGGAAATGTCAGGGCTCTTTATACTTGCGATGTCACAGAGACAAAGTGTACGAGGATAAATGAATCGAAGAGTCGGGAAGCGAATGCAGTGACGACACACACATCGATACAAGGAAAGGGCGGTGGAACAGAAAAACGTCAGTGTGAGAGACCTAGCAGCCTTCGTAACACCATCAGATTTCATTGTGGACCGTGCTGTCTCACTTGCCTGGTGCGGGTTACTTGCCCGCATGCTCGTGTATATGTACATGCATATGCGGGCACGAAGAGGTAGACAAATAGAGCAGCGAACTCAGACGTTCACGGCCCAAGGGCTCGTGCAGTCGGATGGATGGCATGACTGCGGCCGGGATAATGTCTCACATCTGTTGGCAACACGAAAATATATCACTAATGATAGAATATATGAAGTAACTAAGAATCGTTCCTGATTGTCATCACTGCCAATACAAGTCAGTATTTACATTGACATGATCTTGTTAGTTTCTAGCTCCTCACAGCCTTGCTTTTACATGGATCCGGACTTGCTCCCTGATCTCGACTTGTCTTGCTTGCTTGATCAATGGCGGATTCAAAGATGAGTGGTAGACGTCCGCAGCTTTCGATCCTTTTCCACAGCGCCCCCGACTCTCCCTTCCATCTGGAAACAGCACTTTTCAACCAACCTCAGACTCGCTGTGTTCTCCACAAAGCACTGGGCGACCACCCGCCCAACCGAATCGAAAAGAAAGCGTGCGCCAAGTGCGGTCGCGTGCTGGCGTTTGGCATTCTAGGATTGCGTGTCAGCGAGCGTGAATGGGGCGGGGAAACTGAGCAATTTGGCACGAAGTGCAGCGTTAATGAGGTCCACGAGGCATGAGGCGTCGGTGGAGGTCCAGGAGCCAATGGGTTGGGAGGGCCTTCGGGTAGATTGGTGGTTTGGACAGTTAATGGGATGGTGTTTGAAAGGGGGCCATGTTCGGTTGGCTGCATTTTCCGAGTGCGTATCGAAAGCGTCAAAGTATCAGTGACGTTGGGGCGACAGGTATGCCATAGATTTGGCAGTTTGGAGCTTGAGGAGAGAGGCGACAGTAGGATTGATACAATGTTGACCGGTCCCAATGATGCAGACAAGCCTGGGTGGCCAACCAAGGGCACATGACATGCCCATGCGCCCACCGTCAAAGATATGCTCTGGAAGAAAGTCGGCGACAATGGCCATTGTTTATGGCGACATCCATAGCGCCTCTGGTAAAGATTTCGTTTTGTGGAGACTTTCAGCCTGTTGCCGGTCAAAGTCGGCTGTTGATCGAGAAGAGCGATGTCTGGCTTGCTTTGCGCTGGTCGCCTGGGGGCCGTGGGCGTTTCGGGCCCAATTCACGATGTCGACAAGAGGTGATGACGAGCAAGAACAACATCCTCGGAATTACGTACAATCACGGAGAGGTATAACAGTTGACAAGATGCCTGAGATCTATCATACACCAACAAATGAATGAATGAAAACACGCACACACGGGCGAATTCAAACACAGCGCCAAAACAAGAATCAAACAAACTTCTCGACCCTGGCTGCCACCTCCTTGATCCTCCTCTCGAGCGCCTCGACATTCTTTGCCGTGACCTCTGCATTCTCCCGAACACTTGCCTCCAACTGCCTGACGCTGTCGGCTACATCCCTAACGGTCCGCTCGGTTCTCGCAACATCCACCACCGTCTTGCGCACGGCGCCCGTGATTTGTGCGGCCTCTGCATGCAAGCTCTGCAAGCTCTGCAGCCGCTCAAGGACCCTTGGGATCACGGGCAGCAACGGATCAAGCTTGTTGACGAGTGCGTACAAGTGTGTGAGTTTAGCGGCCAAGTCGCCGTCAATCACATCCATGGCGGATCCTTGGGAATGGCGAGCAGCAGCGGCGAGCTGGTCGTTGACGCTGCGGAGTTGGCGCGTGAGTGCGTCGAGGTTGCGCGGGTTGGCGAGGTATTGCAGCTGGCGATCAATGCGCGCGAGCATGCCGACGAGGGGTTCTGAGGGAACCAAATCGGGCTCGACATGGTGGCCAAGCAGCTTTTCAAGTGTGGCAAGGCGAGTGTCGAGATCCGACAGTTTGGTGGAGCGGATCAGGGTGGCAGAGTCGGGCGTGTAGTAGACTTCGTAGGTGATTGTGTCGGCGGCGTGGGTGGTGGCAGCGCCAGTGGGCGTGGCCGTGGACAATGTTGAATAGTCGGTGCCCGAGAATTGCCGATAGGGTGCGGGCGAGCTGGCGGCAGAGTCACGAAACGCTTTGATGTGGTCGAGCAGGCGGGTGGCCGTGACTCCACCTTCGGCAGAGGTGGCAGATGCAGGGACCGTGGCAGTGATGTGATCGAGGGACTTTGTCAGCGCCGACAATTGTGCAAATGCATCGGCATACTTTGGGGCTGCTGCGGCCGCCGAGGGTGAGTCGGGAGACGAGGGCGAGTGCACGCCAGCTTGCAACTGTTCCTCCAACTCGAGGGCCTCGGCCTTGAGGCGAGCGAGGCGCTGGAGTGGAGTTTCGGTTGCAGTGCGTGCGCGCAAGAGGGCGTCGTACTTTGACTTGTCGTAGGTGCGCAGGCCAGACGGGCCCGGGTTGGAGGCGTCGACGCCGGCGCCGTGGAAGCGAGACTTTGCATCAGCAAGTGGCAGGCGCGAGTGGATGATGCCCTCTTCGGCAGCAGCAGAGTGGGCGTCAGGGGTGGTGTTGGCGGGAGTGTCGGCCACCGTGTCGTATCCCAGAGCGGCATGCGACTCGTGGGCGTCGAGCGAGTCGGGCGTCTCGTACGTGTCCGGCGACTCGCGGTCAATGTCGGGTAGGTTGCGAAACTTGTCGTCGTGGTGCTGCCGGGCGTACGGCTGGAATTGGGACTGGGACGACGACATGGTTGTGGCAGTGGACTTTGACTGGTGATGCGGATGATGCGATGCGATACGCAATGATTGCATGCAGTCTTACTTGATGCATTCATACCTCCCTCACGGTGATACAAACGGGAATGGGGCGGTGGGTGGCGCCGGCACCAGTGCTCACGCCGTTGCCAGCGCCGGCACGGACCGGCAAGGGAACCTAACTGGCACCTCCTGCCCACCATGATCCCAGCATTACCACTCCGCGCACTGCGGCAGATACACACTGGACACACGATTGCAGTGAGTCAGGCCATGTCTGCTTCATTTCGGCCGGCTACTGTCTGCATCGTCAGTCACTGGACATGTCGAGCCGTGCCGTCATCATCTCCATCGCGCACCAGCACCGTGAGACAAGAGTCTGGTCGCTTGTTCCACTCGAACCTACCCGCTGCGGGCACGCCGCATCGATATCGAGACCGGCACAAGAGTCCCAGTGCTGCTGTCCATGCATACAATTGCGTCCTTGAAGCCTACCAGTCCCACCTCCAATCAACACAAACCCTCACCCCATCGCGATGGTCCAAACTGTGCTCTGCATTGCTCGCCAAACCGTCTGCTGCGCAACTCGACACCTGGAACCTGGTCCAAAAGGCTGCTGCTGATGCGGCAAATGCATCACCCATCATCCTTTCTTCCATCAATGACTTGCTGCCGCTGTATACTCGATCGGCGCGCAGAGGTGACCACGCCATCGTCAGCCAAATCGCGCGATACTGCCAAGCACACTTTGCGGCGCACCCGCGCACGTTGGCCATGGCCGACGTGGACCCGTTGTTTTTCAAGGTGATGGTTGCTTCAGAGGACGATATGGGTACGCTGCTTCCCAAGGCAACCAAGGCGGTCGCACGCTGGATGCAAACGCACCAACCTTCTCCCGAGCCCGAGCACGTTGCATTTTACCTGTCACTCGTCTCCAAGCAAGCGTCCAAGGCACATGTCGAGCAGCTCGTTTCTGCCTTGACAGCAGGCAGCAACCGGGTCAAGTCGCCCGTGATTGCATCAGCGCTCATTTCACTCTACTCGCGCACGTGCTCGCCGAACCTTGGCCTGCAAGTGTGGGATAAGTGCGTCGCAAGCGATCCGCCCATTATGTCTGCAGCCATGGCCGCAAGCTATTGTGACTTGCTCGGGTTTCATTGGCGCAACCTCGACGACGTGCAAATGCGCCTTGCATCTGTCCACGCGCAACTCGCGTCCGGGTCGCCACCTTTCACTCTGGCTTTGGCGACCAATGCGAACGTATGGACATCGCTGCTCGAAGCCGTGATTCGCGCCAACTTGTCCAACATGGTCGTTCCCGTTTTACGTGACATGCAAGAGCGATTGCGTGGGCAAGCGGGAGTTCGCAAGGCCGTATTGACGGTGGGTTCCATGATGAAGCAGAAACTGGGCGACGAGGAATGGGATAAGCAAGTCCGGGATGAGATCGGAAAGATGGTCAATGAGTTTTGGCAATTGGCCAGGTCGCCATCAAGACAAATGTTTCTGTGAGAGCTCCAGGAGCAGGGTTCGCAGATGGGCAAGGATGTGAGGGCAGGTTGGCGCAGATTTTCCTAACTGAAAGAGCAAGGGTGTGAACTGTGTATGTATATGCTTGGAATCAACATGTAAATCGTTAATGCACTTGGTCAGGCTTGACTTGGATGCTCAGTCGCTCAGTCATGACTTTCTTTCTTTCAGATGAAATCTTCACCGCCAGCCGCCAGCCGCCTTCCAGTTGACCGATGACCTGCTGGCGTTTGACCTCTTCCGCCGAGCCGTCCATGTGTCGCGCGCGATGTTGTGTCGCCGTTCAACAATTAGTGAAATGTTTGCAAGTAAAGACAAGCAATGAAATCGACTCCATTCATCCTCGCTTGACACCTATTCACACTCTATGCAATCTCCTTTGCACATGCCAATACGCCTGTACTGTCCACCTTTGGCCCACCCGTAACCAAATCACGCACCCGTCCACGTCCGTCGCCCAGCTGTCTGCCAGCACAGCTACCACACAATCCTCCTTTCGATAACATACAAACCGTGTCCTGCATTGCGTTTGCGTGTGTCCCACCAAGCTACCACCAACTACTGCCTCCTCGTACCTCGGATCAACGGCAAGACGCTCGCTCAACTCGACCCTCACATCTGCTTGCCCATCGCATTCAACTGTTTGGCACGGCGGCATCAAGTCATCTCAATTCCACTTTGACATCAACATTACACACAACTAGACCCTCACCCTTGCCACCGTCGTCATGTCGTCCAAAGACCCTCCATCATCCTCCACCTCCTCCGATTCTCCACCGGCACCCGCACCCACGCACACCGACTCGTCTCCATCCAAATCGTCGACCAGTTCAACAACCTCGTCCTCCTCCACATACGACGATGACGACCGCTCTGACCTGCCAGGATTCTACTTTGGATTCCACGAAGACCGCAACCGTTTGAATCGGCGCACAATGGAAGACGCGCATGCGCTGGAAATCAACTTTGCGGGTGTCCGCGGGCAAGGGTACTTTGCCGTGTACGATGGGCACGCCGGGCGGCAAGCCGCGCAGTGGTGTGGCGACAATGTGCACAAGATTCTGGTCGAGCTCATGGATGCACACCCAGGCGTGCCCATTGTCGAGCTCATGAACGAGGCGTTTGAGCGAACCGACCGCGAGCTTGCCCAGCTCGGCATTCATTCTGGGTGTACGGCTGTGGCCAGTCTTGTAAGTATCGAGGGCGATCGGCGCGTGCTGTACACGGCCAACGTGGGCGATGCCAGGAGTGTCTTGTGTCGCAAGGGCCAGGCGTTGAGGTTGAGTTACGATCACAAGGGGAGCGACCCTTTTGAGGCGAAGCGGGTCATTGATGCGGGCGGGTTCATGATGAATCACAGGGTCAATGGGGTCTTGGCTGTGACGAGGAGTTTGGGCGACGTATCCATGAAGGAGTTGGTCGTTGGCAACCCATACACGACCGAGATTGAGATCACGTCCGATGACGAGTTTTTGATTTTGGCTTGTGACGGGGTACCCATCATTCGTTATTTTTTCCCTCGTTTTTTTTTACCGTCACCGGCTGTCATCCGAGGGTTTCTCTTCATTTCAAGCACTCACGCACGTGTCCTCACAACAACAGATCTGGGATGTCATGTCGGACCAGGAAGCCGTCAACCTGATCCTGGGCCTCGACGAGCCCCAACGTGCCGCTGAACTGCTTGTCCACCAAGCTCTCGAAAACATGTCGACCGACAACCTGTCTGCCATTGTTGTGCGGTTTGTCCACCCGAAGCGGCGACCGTCGCACGCAACCAACGCTGCGCTCGCGGCCAATGCGCAACGTGCAGAGTCAGAGGAGATCATTTACGATAATGACGAAACGCCGACGCCGCGGTCTGTCAGCATGGCGCGGCTTGGGTCGGTCGAGCGCGAGGACGAGGCGGCTCGAGTCAAGGCAGAGGAGACTGGGGCCGATGGAAAGGTGCGGGGACCAGTGGACGGAGAGGGGTTGGGCGTCAGGTTGAGGGAGGAGGTCGAGAAGGAGATGAAGCGCAAGAGCGGATGAAGACGACAGTGGATGGTCTTGTTTGTGTATTTTTGTTTCCGAATATGCCGGTCGTCCGGGTATGCTCCAGGGTTCCAGCCCTTTGTTCATGGCATTTTTGTGTGTGCTTCATACACCTTGTTCCCAATTGACAATGAGCGCATCCGTTTGCCTCACAGGACCATGTGTCGACAATGTCTATTGTACCCAACATGCCTGAGTCTACTTATTCGCACACCAAGTTAGAGCACGGACGGCAGCGTCTCGATGGTGACATTCAATTCCCTGCGAAATCAATAAGTAAACGATTCTGTTAAGGCTGGGAAGGCGAAACGTCGTCCATCTCCCTGCTGCAACCATAAACATGACTTCGACCGGGAACTTGAAGTGAAAGAGCGGGTGGTTGGTAGTTGACGCGATTTCGATCCAAAAGTTCGCCCATCGATGCCTCATCGTCAATGAAGCGGCCTTCAAAATACATGCATGCCCTTCCACTCTCTGAATTGATGACATTGAAGGACTATCCCATGTATTGAAAAATGACCCCATCAACGCTCACATCGACCACCACCGCTTCCATGAAGAAATTGACCACCTTGCTGTGGTTCCGCCGCGACCTGCGCCTCCACGACCATCCAGCCCTGCTGCACGCCGTGTCTACCTCCGCGACGCTCTTCCCCGTGTACTGCCTCGAAGTCCCAACCAAAAAGCGTTGCGGCCACCTGCGCTGGTTGTTCCTGCTTGAATCGCTGGCCGATCTCGACTCGCAGCTGCGCGCGCTGGGATCGCGCTTGTTTGTGGTGCGTGGCAAGGCGCCCGATGTGTTGCCGCAACTGGTCAAGGCATGGGCCGTGGATCAAGTTCTGGTGCAGTCCAGCCCAGAGCCTTTTGCGAGAGCCAGGGACGAGGAGGTTGCGCAGCGGGTGGCGAAAGAAGGGGGCGAGTTTCACGGGTTTCCGGGGCGGACATTGTTTGAGGTGAGCCAGTTGCTGGCGGGAGCGGGAAACGGGGCTAGTGACAAGGGCATTCCGTTGCCCGTTACCATGACAGGATTCGCAAAGGTGGCGGATCGGCTCACCGTTCCCAAGCCCGAGCCTGCACCCACATCCATCCCACTGCCGCTCGACTCGGAATCAGCCTTGCACCAACTGAAATCTTTGCTGGATCCCGTGTCATTTGCGTCGCTCACGGGTCCACACCATGACCTTTCGCTGCCACGGATCTCGCCCACGGACCACACTGTCCCCGAACTCGGCCTGCTCACACCACTCGCTGCTCGCTCGCCTCACACTGGTGGCGAATCGCACGCACTCGCCCGCCTTGACACGTACATGTCGCACACGGCCAAAGTGCTTGCGTTCGAAAAGCCCAAAACCAGCCCCGCCGCGCTCCCCGATCCAGTCACGGGACTCGTCGATACGACTGTGCTTTCCCCTTACATGACGTATGGATGTCTGTCACCGCGCCTGTTTCATTCGCGGATCACCAGTGCTTACCGGGCAGCAAAGGGAAAACACTCCAAGCCGCCCGTGAGCTTGCTCGCACAGTTGTATTGGCGCGAGTTCTTTTTCGCACACGGGGCAACCGTCGACGGGTTTGAGCTCGCGACCGAGGCCAATCCGACATGTCCAACGCCAATTGATTGGCGGCTTCTGTCGGCGGCTGATTCGGATCCAGAGGCGCACGATGACTTGAAGGCGTGGGCAGAAGCCAGGACGGGCTATCCGTGGATTGACGCGTGTATGACCCAGTTGCGATCCGAGGGCTGGATTCATCATTTGGGCAGACATTCGCTTGCGTGCTTCTTGACGCGCGGCGACTTGTACATATCGTGGGAGCGCGGCGCCGAGGTATTTGAGGACGTCTTGCTGGATCATGATTGGGCATTGAATCGTGGTAATTGGGCATGGTTGTCAGGCACATCGGTGTTCTTCCGGCAGTGGTTTCGCGTGTACAGTCCTGTCAAGTGGGGCCAGTCGTGGGATGCTGAAGGAAAGTACATCAAGAGGTATGCAAATTTCATTTTTTCGATCCCTGTGAGGGTTGAAGCTCTCCTGACGACTGTGATCGTCTGGCCAGGCACCTCCCACAACTGGCCAAGTTTCCCAAGCAGTACATTTACGAGCCGTGGAAGGCGCCGCTGGCTGTGCAAAAGCAGGCCGGGTGTATCGTTGGCAAGGATTATCCCAAGCCGATTGTGGACCATGCCGAGGCGAGCAAGGCCAATATGGCCAAGTTGAAGGCGTGCTTTGCGCGCGGACGGGATAAGAACGGAGCAGGTGAAGACGAAGGGGATGCAGACGAAGATATTGAGAAGGACAAGGTTGGATCATCGAGAGCCGGGCGAGCAGCTGCGCGGGATCGGGTCAAGAGAAAGTAGGCTGTGGTGAGAACATTTTTTGCGATCAATGCATATCGTTCTCAGTCCCTGAACAGTCCACAATCAACGCGAAACATCCGCTGTGAGACATCTGATCGAAAAATTTCCTGAGTATACGTACTGTTTGTAGGCAAGGGTTCAAGTCGCCTTCAGAATTCTGGGCTCAATGATAGGGACTTCACACACTGTTGGCAGAGAGGGGAACGTAAGATTTTGGGCCTGCCACTGTCACGACAATGATTGCAGAACTAAATCGGGCGCAACGGAAGGGACGACATGTTGTGCAGGGAAACAGGAAATCTATTGTATGAGAAAAAGCGAGCGGCGGCAAACAACATTGTCGAAAATCGGGCACAGTACTTGGTGTCTGAGTGTCATTTGAGTGGCGAAGCCCAAACCAAACAAGCACAGTCATGAGGACTCGGGGGGAATGGGCGACTTGGGATGCTTGGCTTCCATGTGCTGCACTAGAATCTTATAATTGGCGCAAGCCGTCCGGCACACTGAGCAAGAGTAGTTCATGGCCTTTTCCCGATCCTTGAGCTGAGACTTGCCCTCCTTGGGCTTGTTCTTTTCAGCGCGCAGGCTAGTAATATTGAGGAATTTGCAAGGGCAAGACATCATTATCAATTCAAGTGGATGAATGCAAGTCGCGAGATGTGGGGAATGATCAATATTTGCCACAGCCGGCCAAGGCAAATGAGTGAACGCATTGCTGTGCTTGTGGGTGCTGAAGGTTGAAGAGAGGAGCGAGAAAACCGGAAAACCAGGGGCGGCGTACCGAGATTCTTCCTTTTGCTTACCACGGGCCATTGCTGTCGATTCGGGCGATACAAGGGGGATTTTGCGAAAAGTTCCGAGAGCAAATTCGTGTGGTGCGTGTGGGTTCTCCTACGTCAGGCAAGTTTGCCTGCAAGTTGTTCCGAGTCGCTGAAGAAAAGAGCAGACCTTGAACAGGACGCCGATCTGCCCCGATTCGATCGATGCGCATCTCTCATCCCTTGTGCTCTCGACATCTTCGACTTAGGCACAGCTCGCTCGCAACTCGCAAAGACGCACGCAATTCTTCACGCACGTCCAAAAGAACCTCAATCCACCGTCCGTTGCATACCATGTCGACCGCTGGACAAGTCATCAAGTGCAAGGCTGCGATCGCCTGGGGCCCTGGCCAGCCCCTCTGTATGTGCTGCCCGCGCTCTCTTCGTGGCACCAATGCATTTGTGACCAATGAACCCTCACGACACTTGATGTGTACCATTTACAGCCGTCGAAGATATCGAGGTTGCCCCTCCCAAGAAGGGCGAGATTCGTCTCAAGGTCGTCGCCTCGGGCGTTTGCCACACAGACGCCTACACCTTGTCAGGCCAGGACCCTGAGGGCGTGTTCCCGAGCATTCTGGGCCACGAAGGTCGGTTGATTTCGTCTCTCTTGTTGCATTTGCACATCGTTCGCGTGCCATATCCGATGAACGTCGTGTTGATCGAAAGAACCGCCTCACACCGGCCAACGACGTCCAAAATTATGCACGGGCTGACTAACCTCGTCGGGCCGTCTGTGTTTCTGCAATAGGCGGCGGCATTGTTGAATCCATTGGCGAGGGCGTCACCTCGGTCAAGCCAGGCGACTACGTCGTCCCGCTCTACATTCCGCAATGCAACACGTGCAAGTTCTGCACGTCGGGCAAGACCAACCTGTGCTCGGTCGTCCGCTCCACGCAGGGCCGCGGCCTCATGCCCGACGAAACCTCGCGCTTCACTTGCCGCGGCAAACCCATCTACCATTTTATGGGTTGCTCCACCTTTAGCGAGTACACTGTGATTCTCGAGATTTCCGCCGCCAAGGTGCCGCAATCGGCCCCGCTCGACAAGGTGTGCTTGCTCGGATGCGGCATCACCACGGGCTACGGCGCGGCCGTCAAGTCGGCCAAGGTCGAAAAGGGATCCACCGTGGCCGTGTTCGGCATGGGCGGTGTGGGCCTTTCGGTCGTGCAAGGTGCAGTGGCGTGCGGGGCTGGTAAGATCATTGCTATCGATACCAACCCCAAGAAAGAGAAGATTTCGCGCGAGTTTGGCGCAACCGACTTTATCAACCCCAAGGATCACGCCGACAAGCCCATTCAGCAAGTTTTGGTCGACATGACGGATGGCGGCGTGGATTTTTCGTTCGAGTGTGTTGGAAACGTCAACTTGATGCGGGCCGCACTCGAGTGCTGCCACAAGGGCTGGGGCAAGTGCTGCATCATTGGTGTTGCTGTACGTTGCCGTTGGATTGGTTTGTAGCCGAGCCTGTTTTGCGCTAACCTTATCCGCATTGTCCGCGCTCGCAGGGCGCTGGTCAAGAAATCGCCACCCGTCCTTTCCAACTCGTCACGGGTCGTACTGTACGTTTCCATCCTGTCCTTGCTACTGGACCATGCCAGCCACTCGCCATCTCACACCCATGCCCCAATAAACAGTGGATGGGCTCTGCTTTCGGCGGATACAAGGGCCGCTCGGAGTTGCCTGGTCTTGTCGAAGACTACCAAAAGGGCAAGCTCAAGATCGACGAGGTCATCACTCACCACTACAAGCTCGACGAGATCAACGAGTCGTTTGATGTCATGCACAAGGGCGAGAGGTACAAACTCCTCCGCATTTCTGACATGTACTTGACCGAGCGGGCCATGTCTCACCATTCGTGCTGCGTACTTTTGCTAGTATTCGTTCCATCATTCACTTCGATTAAGCCCAGAGGATGCGTGTGTCGGGAGGGTGTGTTTCGTTGCGAAGGGTCCGTTTGTATGTGTGTGGGATCCTGGGTTGTTGTGTACAAGCAATGTATGATGTACGTGAAAGTTTCTAGTGAGGGACACGCACACGGTGAGGAAGTCTTAAAATTTTTCAAGTGGCAAACTCGCAATCACCCAGCAGCACGCCTCAATGATCACACAGACTTAACTTAATCTGTACGCCAGACGGTGAGCCAGATCATCACCCATTGAGCACTCGTGCATCAGCGCCAGCCTCAGCTCCTTGGCCTCACCCATACAACGACATTCCCACTGCGCTCGACATGTCTTTGTGTCCCTTTGCCTCCTCGCGCGCAACCCAATCTGCCTGTTGCAGCGGTACAAGCGCCGTCGACCACACTTGATCGTACCACTCGGGATCCACCAAAAATAAGGCGACGATCTTGCGATATCCGGGCCGCGACTTGTCTTTGAGCTCAAAGGAGGCAACCTTGTGTTGGTACAGGCCCAGGTTGGGAAACACAACGGCATGGCCTTCATGCGTCGTGACGGAGCCCTTGCCTTGACACTAGGCGAATCCGTTGCCCGACGCTTCCAGGCCAAAAACGTCGCGGAAGACCGAGTGTGCTGGTGGTCGATCGCGACTTACAAATGCATTGTGAGGGGACATGGACATATGGCAGAATGCATTGATTCCCGGAGCAGAAAGCAAGGACGGCTTCCTTCTGCCTCTGTGGTGTGTTGGTGACTCCTATTGTGATCAACCGAGCTTGCCTAACAAACCGATGGGACTAGCCCGCAAGCGTGGGAAGAGACATGTACAGAATAGGCACTCACAGAACCAGGTAACGAAGCATGACACCACGCTAATCAACGATGCACTCTCCACTTTGCATGTGGGAACTTGACACACTCGCCCACACGATCCATGATCCGCCAATTCACTTCCAGAAACTCAATAGACGGCCACACTGGTCGGTGCGCATGATCTTGACCAGATTCCGGGGGGTTCGGGCATCCAGTAAGCTCAATCACCGACGGCAGCCGCAGGACTTGCAGCATGGTCGCCTCGGCCGTCATTTGAATCAGCTGTGCGTACGAAAGCGTTTGCGAAAACGCGCACGTCCGGTGCTCGCTTGGAACAATGAGTCGGGTCAAACGGGGCATGTGAAGCAATGGCAATGTAGGGAAGGGCGCAATGCCGTCGTAGCGGCCGCCAGACAAGTGATTGTATTGGATCGGGTCATGTTTCACGCGAATGTCGACAAGTGTGAGGTCGGTGAGTTTGGGGAAAGCTGTTGCACTCGTAGGCGTTGGGGTGGGGAATAGGTCATCAAGATATTGTACGCAAAAGAGCATGTGCGCAATGTGAAATGACACTAGGAGCGACTTCAGATTGGGAATGCGGAAAGGAGCAAGTTGGCTTGGCGCGGATGTGACGGTGCCGGCCGAAGATGCATAGTCGAGGGTCAAGCGAGTCAAGTGAACAGAGTGAAACGGCCCATGTGTTTTCTGGGTCCAGTCGAGGGAAAAACGACCCTCGCCGAGAAGAGAGATGCTGCAGAGATTGTGGGCGTGGGAGAGGAAGTTGGAAATGTCTAAATCGTCGAAAAGTGCATGACTGCGGTAGAGTGTAAAGTTGCGGAGGCGCTGCGAATGGAGAAGGACGGTGGGAACTTGCGTGACTAGGCCGAGAATGGTGTAGTCACATTCTGATACCTGGGAATAGCGGGCAGAAAGTTTGGTGTAGACCTTGCTGATGTCGGGATTGTTGCCAATCGTGTAAACTGCAAGAGAATCCACTTGATGGACGGGTATTGACAAGAGGGAGGGCACATCGTCAAGAAACATGGAGTATTCGCGATTGAAGAGGTAAAGCGCCGCGTCCATGTCGCAAATTACAATGCGGCTCACAAGCTCCATGGGATAGGGGACGCAAACCAGTCCGTCTTGCACGACGACATCGACTGGCTGACCCCACAGTGACTCGATGCTCTGCTTGCATGCTGCTTGTATCGCGGCTTGCTCGCCGTCCGAGTCATCTTCTTCGCCACGTGCAGCTTCGTTTTCAAGCATAGATGCCAAATGCAGTTTGCCGTCAATCACCACAAACGGGGCGAGGTACCAGAATGCCCCGAGCGTTCGTCGGACTCGATGGGATACCCGTTTTGCCTTCGATGTCACTGCCAACTTGAACTGTGCCAACTGAAATCGTGGAAAAACGGACGAGCGGAACACCTGTTCCACTTGCGCAGAAACATGAGCACAGAGATGCTCGGGATGGTGCAAAGGGCTGGCAGCGGAATAAATGGGTATGGTATCCTTGTCGTGAAAGACAATGGTGAGGGTACGGAAAAGCTGGTGGCGGGCGGCGTGGTAAGCGTCGCGACAGACCCAGGACAGCCTCGCCAGATCCAGCATGCGATCTGGATTGTTGCTTTGGCCGACAACTGCGACGACAACGGCATCCCAAATATCACGAGGTATGTACATGGTTTCTTCCCTTGGATTTTGATTAATGCTGAAAGTTGACATGTACCAAATCATTCATGCGAGGTAATGAAGTCGTCGTCGAATGCCGTGGCCGTCATCAGTGAATCGGAGCGTAGACGTGTGCTACGTCTTCATCGCAACGGACAGTACATATAAGCGACCAATTTGAAAGAAGCATTAAGTATATGAAATCCAACGGTTGATGGGTAGTGTTAACAAATACGGCATGCAACGCAGATATGAATGTTGGGAGTATCACAGAGAGGTCTACGTGACAATGATAACAGCATCGAACCAATCATTCAAACAGAAAAGCAACTTGAAGACAAGTCCCTCATCAGCTAATGCGCATGGGTCTGCAACGGTTTCCCACCATTCGCTTTCCGCCTCCGAATCATAAACACAGTCAAGATGATGGCGCCAAGCGCGGCCAACGGAATCATCGAGTACAAGCACAAATCATAGACGTGATTTGCGGCCACGCCTGCCTCCCGCTGGCCCTTGATGAGCGCCGTGAATCCCACGCCGCCAATGACGCCACCCGCCGCCCACGCGGTCATGGCCGCCCCGTACAGTCCCGAGATGTGCTTGGATCCAAACACCTCGCCAATAATCCCCGGAACCACAGCACAAGCCCCGCCATAGAGACCGGTGAGCATCCACATGGAAACGATAAACAGCTCAAACATAAGATTGGACAGCGAGATGAACATGGTTACCATGACGCAAATGGTCAGCACAATGCATCCCATGAGCAGACCAAAACGCGGGACCTTGTCCGAGAGGGCGCCTATGGCGAACCGGCCAAGTACGTTGAATCCGCCATTGACGCCTACAACCCACGTGGACGTTGCTGCAGGCTTGAGGAACGCAGACTGGACCATGTCGGCAACGCGCGAAACAATCACGAGGCCTGGAATGACGGCCAGGAAAAAGATGACATAGATGAACCAGTAATCGGCCGACTTGATGTCTTGCATAAACTCGTCCAGGTTTTCAATCGTGTGAATCGAGAGCGCTGTAGACGACCGGCGGTGTCGCAATGCGCCGAGCGGCTCTGGGTTCCCCGCCGTAGCAGCTGGTTCAGGCGATGCGCTCGCCGCGAGAGCATGGCTAGATTGTGTGCCGCCGGCCTCGCCATCCTGATGTGCGTGATCGTCATGAGGCGTCGGTGAGGTACTGGGCGGCTGTTCGGGAACGTTGTTTGGGTGGTCTGTCGGGGTCAGTCCAGTTTTGACAACGCCAGATTGAGCATTGACAGCAGCTGCCATCAAGTCGGGTGGCGGGAACCGCATCACGAGCGCAGAAAGCATTTGCAAGCCAAAGTAGGTGCAGCCAAGCACGAGAAACGTGTTCATAATGCCCATGGCGTTGATGAGGGCGGCTTGAGTGAAACTAGCAATCACGGAACCGAGACCAAACGAGCCGACGGCCACACCGGCACTGAACCCCTTGCTTTCTGGGTACCACTGCTGCAGGACCGAGACTGGAATCAAGTAGCAGCAGCCAATACCGAACCCGCCGATAGCACCATAGCCGATGAAGAGTAGCGGAACCGATTGCAAGTGCATAGCAAGCACTGTAAGCATTTGGCCAATGAAAAACATGGATGCGCCCACCATGGTCATGCGGCGGGGGCCATGGCGTTCCAACCACGGCCCACACAAGAAGCATGCAAGACCGAATGAGGCGACGGCCGCGTAGAAGGTTTCGGAAATGAGTTCGGCGTGAATGTCGTGGCTGTTTCCTTCGTTCATGCGCTTGGTAATCGGTCCGTTGTAGACGGACCAGGCGTAAAACGAACCGGCCGACAGCTGAATGAAGACCGCGGCGGGAATCAATGCTGAGCGTTTGAATGGTACTGATCCGTAGAGGTATGCTTCACGCTCCATCTATTTCCATCGCATTCAGGTACGCACAGTTTGTCAGTTTCATCACCCTGCATCAGCAGTGCGTGGAGGTAAGGACCTGTTCTGGAGAAGCGCGCCTGCGCGAGTCGGTAAAGTGGCGCTTGAGCCAATTTCCCTTGGAGGGCTTGGTAGTTGGAGAGGTGACCATTGTGAAAGGTGTGCAATGGAGTGCTCTGGGTGAAATCTATGTCGTTGACGCTATTACAGGGCAGCCATGCTGTTTGCATTCGTTTGAAGCTGGGAGGATAGCGTGTGCGAAGACAGCGAGGTATGGACCCTTTATGTCGGCAGCTCTGAAGCGATCGGCTCCCAAATAAGTTAATTATCATAAGAGAACTCAACGGTAAATGATAGGGCACACCCACGCCATTCCGGGTATAAAGTTTTCAATGTGTTCGCAACTTTCTGTGTCGCTCAAGGCTGCGTATGTCCCTCATGGTAACCAGCGAACGCGTCACAGCAGAGGCGATCACTCGAAGTGAAATTTAATCGCAGACAATTGCAAACGCCGCCAGTGTTTCGGCGACAGCAAGAGATTGGTCAGATTCTGCAAATTAGAGACCACAGGCAGGATTATTCGCACACATCTTTTTGCAAATGATTGCAACATTAATCGCTGATGAAACGTCAAGCGGTGAGACCAGCCGGCTTTAGCAGTACGTGGTGACACCAAGTGTGGAAGGTGAGACCGCTCAAGAATGTGATAAAGATTTGAGAATCACAGTTTACAAAGTGTGAGTCGGTGACAAACATCTGTGAAAAGGGCCGCCGATGAACAAATCTTTCGCAAATGTTAGCGGTGAGTACAAGGTCTCACTTAGGGGTGCGAAAAATCCTGCCTGTGGTCTCTATTCAAAGCAGGGGAGTTTGCGCGCAGGCAAGGGAAAATGAAAAAGGGAAGATCAGTCATTTATTGGATCACGCCGACAGTCAAGTGAATGGTGTACGGGAAAAGGGAGCCGATCGAACAAAATGGATATAGCGAGACTAAATGCAACCAACCTGAACGAGAACAGCTAGGCCAAGACGGGAGAGCAGCATGGAAGCACACAACGTTCGCTAAGCCATACAGAGAGGAAGAAAAAGCAAAAAACTGGGGCATCAATACCGGGGAATGGATGAACAAACGATGGAGCAAAAGGAAACGGAAAAAAAAACAGACAGATCAGGTCGAAAAAAAAGTAGAAATCTAGGTGCAAAAGGAGGGTTTACGATCAGGCTCAACATCCGTTACAGATGGACATTGGCGTGTATGCCACGGGACGCCTAGTGGGCGTGAGTTTGGACGGGCTTGCTGTTGGCCTTGATCTTGCGACGGCGAATCATGAACAAGGTCAAAATGACGCATCCGAGCGCCGCCAACGGGATCATCGAGTACAAGCACAAGTCGTAGACGTGGTTGGCCGCAACACCGGCTTGGCGCTGGCCCTTGATAAGCGCCGTGAAACCGACACCACCAATCACACCGCCAGCGGCCCAGGCCGTCATGGCCGCGCCGTACAAGCCGGAAATGTGCCTGGACCCAAAGACGGCACCGAGAATACCAGGGACAACGGCGCAGGCGCCACCGTACAGGCCAGTGAGCATCCACATGGAGGCAATGAACAGTTCGAACATGAGGTTGGAGAGCGAAATATACATGGCCACCATGGCACCAATCGAGAGGATCATGCAAGACATGAGCAAGCCAAAGCGGGGAACCTTGTCCGAGAGAGCACCGATGGCAAAACGACCAATGACGTTGAAGCCACTGTTGAAGAGGAGCATGAGTCAAGGTTAGCCATCAGCACCAGGCAGGTGAGACAAGGCGCAGGGGAGCAATGGGGAAGGCACGGACCCGTTGACACCAACAACCCAAGTGGAAGTCGACGTCGGCATCTTGAAGGCAGACTGGACCATATCGGCCACACGGGAAACGAGCACAAGACCGGGAATGACGGAGAGGAAGAAGATAATGTAAATGAAACGGTAATCGACTGACTTGATTTCTTGCATGAACTCGTCCACGTTCTCGATCGTATGCACCGACGTTGCAATCGAGTTGCGGCGTTGGCGCGTCATGGGAACTTGCTCGGATCCGTCCACGTTGGTCACCGTGGCGCCGCTCGAGTTGTGGTGGTGTGCATCGGCCGTTTCTTCGTCGTGATGTTGGCCGGGCATGCCAGCGGGAGAGGTGAGACCGCTCTTGGCAATTTGGTTCTTGACAGAGTCGGCCGCCATCAAATCAGGGGGTGGGAAGCGCATGACGAGGGCAGAGAGCATTTGAACCACAAAGTAGGTGCAGCCAAGGACCAGGAACGTGCCCATGACACCCATGGCCTCAATCAGGGCCGACTGCGTGAAACTGGCAATCACGGAACCCAGACCAAACGAGCCGACGGCCACACCGGCACTGAAGCCCTTGCTTTCTGGGTACCATTGCTGCAGGACCGAGACTGGAATCAAGTAACAGCAGCCAATACCGAACCCACCAATAGCACCATAGCCGATGAAGAGTAGCGGAACTGATTGCACGTGCATGGCGAGGACCGTAATCATTTGGCCGATAAAGAAGAGCGTGGCGCCAATCATGGTCATGCGACGCGGGCCATGGCGCTCCAACCACGGGCCGCACAAGAAGCAGGCGAGACCAAACGAGGCAACGGCCGCGTAGAAGGTTTCGGAAATGAGTTCGGCGTGAATGTCTTGGTCGTTGCCCTCGTTCAGGCGCTTGGTGATGGGCGCATTGTACACGGACCAGGCGTAAAAGGAGCCGGCAGCGAGTTGGATCATGACCGAGGCCGGAATCAACAGCCAGCGTTTGAAGGGGACGTTGCCGTAAATGTAGGCTTCACGCTCCATCTGTACAAATCAGCAAAGCAGGTGGTTGAGTGTGAGCAGTGGGAACAGCGTCGCCCACCCAAGGCTTGGTCAGGTGTCGGGAAAACGAAATGGCGGGGAGTGGACGAACCTGCTCGGGACTGGCACGTCGGCGCGAGTCGGTAAAGTGTCGCTCGAGCCAGCCGGCCTTCTTGTTGGGATTGCTTAATGAAGTGCCCGCCATGGTGAAGGAAGGAGAAAGGACGATGGTGGAGGGAGAACTGAGTGTTCGATGATGGAGGCAGGAGATATTGATGTTGCGTTGCAAGAAGGGAACGTTGAAGGGTTGTGTTTACATTGAACGTGGAGAGCATGGGCGGGCCGGCCTGGGTTTAAGTAGCCCAGCAGGCCAAAGCCGACGTCTGTGGAGATTAAATCACATTGCGTTGTCTGCAATACTGATTACGGCTTGTTCAAACAGGGAAGCAAGCAAGGAAGGTCTCGGGCGGACAGCGGTTTATACTTGGAAGGAAGGGATGCAACGTTGGTTGAATGGTTCCGCCCCTTGATCAAATCAAATCACTGCATTTGCGTTTTGCCAAAGCAAGCACTGGTGGGACTGCGGGGATCGGCAAGGACCTCTTGGCTGTCCCATGGGATGACTCGTCGTTCGTTCACCGTGATAGGGGTGCTTTCCTACGCTGGCCCAGGGTCGCCCCATACGACATCAAAGTCATTGGTAAGTAGACTTGTTGTGGGTACGGGTTCACCAGTACATACATGGCTCTTACTGTCTCGTCTTGAGTTCGTTGAGCCAGCAGAAATGTGTGGAACCGAGGCGGAACATGGCTTGAAGAGTGAATCGTTACGCGTTTTTATCGAATCCCTGCGAACAAGGTTTTTGGTGACGTGTTTTGACTCGATCCCTGTCAGATAACCTCAATCGGCCAAGATCGGACCCATCACAGCACGGGGTTCTGGCTGGCTGAGCATGCCACATGTCAAGCGGCCTACTGGAAAAAAGATCGAGAATGATTTGTCTCACTACCTGTACTCCTCTCTGCTAACGGTTGGAGTCAAGTTCGGCGGATGAGGTCCAGTGTTCACGTTGCCAGTGTTGCCAGCACCACTGTATTCCCAGTCACAATGGCCCCCACTGTCGTTTCCAGCCAGTTCCCGTACCTTTTCATCTGCCGCAATGGAGAGCTTTTTAGGCCCGACCCCACTGGCAGCTGAGTCGTATCCATTGCCTCGCTTTCGCGGGGGTTAAGAGAAAACTCGTTTCAATCCATGTCGTATTGTGCACGCTCACTGGCGGCGTCATGGAGCTTTTCTGTGCGCTTGTTGAGCCTTAGCTCTATCTTGTTGCGTTCTTGCTCGCCGTGTCGAAGAAACTTGTTTCCATACGCAAATATTTACCTATTTTTTTGCCGAGTTGGCATACTTGGTCAAGTACCGGCGTGAACCAGCCCACAGATTATGCGCTTGAAATGAGTATAGGCCATCGCTTGGAATTCGATGTAGGATCGAGGAATAAGATAGGCGAGCTTAACCCCTACAGGGCCATGTGTATCGCGCGATACACGGGCGCGTTTTTTGCATTTTCTGGGCCTACAGGCATAATAAATACACTGAATTTTTCATGATGTTTTGTCATGCACTGTCTCAGCTATCTGTCGATACCAGGGGCGGACTGAGCCAATGAAAGAAGCACACGGACTCATAAACGTTTTTCACGGAATCCAAGGACCCGCACCCATAGCTCACAACGAGCCTTCCGTGGCATCATTCGATTCCTTGGCTTTCAAGGAAGCGATTGAGCCCGGTTGCAGCTCATTGCGGTCAGTATTCCTTCCGAACCGGCGTTCCAAACGTTCAACCTTTGAACCAAGCCCCTTCACCAGACATCGGACCAAATCGGCCCCAAATAGGCTCAAACTGACCGCATGGCTCAGGCCCACATGAGTGCCAACGGCCGTGGCGAATTGAAACCTTGAAGACCGCGAAATCCGGGCTTTTATTTTTCGCCATGCATTTTGCTGTGTATCGCGCGATACACAGGGTTTTGCCACTGTGTTCACGCCATGCAGTCCGTGTAAAATTGCCCTGTCCTTCCCTTGGCCCCATCCCAACATAACTGTTAAATTATGGCATGATGATAAAGCTCACGGCTTCGACGTTTCATTCAAATTCTTTTCCAGTTATTTTCACATGGAAATGGGCGTGAAAAAGAGCTTTGAAAATTCATGTATCGTGCGTGCAGATCTGTGGTCCCATAGGGGTTAAGGCAAGGCTTCTCATGATGTTGAATCGGCGAAGCAAGCAGCGATCGGTGGGCAAGATGCAAACTGAGATATTGATAAATGTGAGACATGGCCCGCCATTGGACCTTGTAATGCACGACAAGTATACGAACACCATACTTCTAGTTTACATACCAAGTCGACAGCTAAGGTAATGATTGAAGCGACACCATGTAAACTGTGCAGCGTGTGTTGCCCTTCGCTGTAAAGGGCCGGCTTGTGCCTCGGGTCCTGAGAACAGAGAAACTAGCGTAAGTTACCTGGACAGGATGAGACGAAAAGAGCCGGAATTTATTGAACGAATCAATGAAATGATGAAACAACATGAGAAGACAGAAGAACTGAAAGGGTACAAGATGCTGATGGGACGAAAGAACAGAACAGAGCGTGAAAGGGAGTACACATTGGTGAAAGGGGACGAAGACAAGGGCGGAGCCAGCACACAGAGATGGGAAAGTGGACGACAGAGTGGAGAAGGATAGACGGGGCGAGGCCTGCGAGGGCAAGCGACGGGTCGGGATGTGTGGGAGAGAAGGTGCGAGACAAGAAGGGCAAAGGTGGCAAGCAGAAATGGGGATGAGTAAACCAACGGACCTGAGAACAGAGAAACTAGCGTAAGTTACCTGGACAGGATGAGACGAAAAAAGCCGGAAGAGAATCAGCAAAAAATGGGGGGGTGCTGTCTCTTTATGGGTCACGGCTCGTCGGCCCATCCGCTTACGCCAGCTTGCACACTGTTCCCAGGTGGCAACCTCCTGACTCGAAACATCTTGAGCGTCGGGCTTGATCTGTCCCAGATCATTGGCCACCCATCGGGTGGTTACGATCGAGGATCGTCACAAAACCAATCCACACACCCTGAATCGACACGCACAGAAATCGGATCAGTGCTCACACAAGTTGTACACTGCACCATACGTCAGCTCGTTACTGGTACTGACGCTCATCGACCGCTCCTCCATCAGCTCCAGCCGAATCTCCTTTGCCTGTTCCATCGTCATGGCCACCTGGTCGCCAATCATCTCAACCAACTCTGCCGGCAACCGTGCACCGACAGGGTTCCTCTCATCCTTGACAAATTCGCGCGCCAACCAATCGGCTTGCTGCGGCGGAACCATGGCTGACGACAACACGTCACCGGATTCGGATCGAGCGGGATCAATCAAGAAAAAGGCCAAGATCTTGCGATACCCAGGGCGAGACTTGTCCTCGAGCTCGAATGGGAACACCTTGTGCTGGTACAGGTTGGGAAAGACGACAGCGCGACCCTCGTGAGCGGTGATATAGCCCTTGCCTTGACACAGAGCCAATCCCAGGTTACTAGCGCTGAGCCCGTAAATGTCCACTAACACGTCTCGCTGGCCGTGATTGACAGTCGGGGGTTGGACAAAGGAACGGAAATGCAAGCGCGACTCGGTGATGTTATCCATGGCGTAGTAATAGAGACCAGTCGCAATGATGGACTCGTTGAGCATGCCTTCGACATGCCACGAGCCGCCGGGATAGGTCGGGTTGTCGGGCGTGAGATGGATGTTGGCGAGCTTGACAATGACTTGAAGGCGCTTGCCCGCAAGCTGCGAGTGTGGCGACATGGTGGGCACGTCCACGGGCGCGGGCGGAACAAAGTGACGGGGCACTTTGGGGCGGTACAACTCAAACCCGTCCTCTTCAAACGCCGCCATTCCTTCGGGCTGGCCCGTCACCCCAATTGGCGCGGTCACAAACTTTTTAAGCGCATTTGTCGAGTAATACTCATACGGATACTCTGGATCCTCGACCAGGTACGCTTGTTCGTCGACTTGAATCTCTGGCACAACGTATGACGGGTCTTCGGACTCGGACTCGCTCATCGACCCAATCTCTTCAAGCATCTCGGCGGCCGTCATGATCCCCTCGCTCTCGCTTGCCGTATCTAGGTCCATGTTGTCGTCGTCACCGAGGGCACCCACATCACTGCCACCATCAATTGCAAACAGTGGCAAGATGTCGTGCTTGTATTCGAATCTCCTTCCCCAGGCTTCCAAGTAGTCGAAGTCGTCTTGTTGCACAGCCATTTCTTCTTGTTGCTCGTCTGGCCAGCCGCCATTGAAATCGATCTCTGGCCAGACAGGTTCAGGTTCGGATTCGCCTGATTCGATGGGAATCGCGTTGTACCAAACGTCAGGTGCTATTATGCAAAACGTGAAATGGATCAGAGAAAAGGTCAGCGAGTGGCCACGAGGAAGGATGGGCCAAGGACTCACTGACGTACAGAGACAAATGCGGATGGGTCGCGGGCAATCAATGCGCACGAGCGCCTGCTCAAACAGCGGAATCATGCTTGCAAACACATCGGCCAACACATCATACAGCTCGGGGTGGACGTCCGGGTGCAAATTGTTGATGTACGACACAAACTGTGCCGACTTGCCCTTGGCATCAACTTGGATCTCGGCAGGCAGCCATTGGAACTGCTTGGACAAGAAGCGCTCGTCATAGGGCTGCGGCACCTCGGTTGGCGGCTGTACGACGCCGCCGCCTTGCCCGCCTGCCCTCGCCACCGATTCTTTAACCGAGTTTGCGCGCTGCTCGGGCGGAAATGCGCATGTCCTGCCGTAAACGACAGGGAACAGCGACGGGTGGACGAGATCGAGTACTTGGTCGTTCGACTTTGGGTGCCAATCCTTCTTGTGCTCAGGCACATCTTCGAGATTGGCCGCCAACTCAACCAGTCGCATGCGGGTCGCCGCGGGCAACAACGAATCCGACGCAAACACGTTGTCCGGTCCGGCGGCCAATGGCTCGTGCTCGGCTTGCCAGGCAAGCTCCTTGAAAGCATACCGAAGCACACGAAGTTTGTTGCGCTCTGTCAACTGCGACTCGAGCTCGCGCCGCCACTTTGCGCGAATGGTGGGCGACTCGCGAAACTTGGCGGCCCAGTTGCGCTTGTTGCGCACGGCGTTGAGCACGGCAACGATTTGTTGCTCGACGAGCGAGAGCGGAGTGTAGGGAATGAGTTGAACGAAAGCCGGCACGTTCTCGAGCTCGGTTTCGTGTACAAGTCCGGTAAAGAGATCGAGAAACGGCAACCGAGGTTGCGTGATGGGCTTGACGTCCTCAAAGTTGGTAGTGGTCGGCGAGTTGGCGACGCAGCCGAACGAATCGGCGGCCAGTGGGGCGGACTTGCGGGTAGAAATGGTCATGGCTGGCCGTGCAGAATCGAGGTTGGTTGGGGAATGGATGTAAGAGGGTCTGAAAGGGCGGGTTGGTAACACTGCATCCTCCGCTCAATGGGTTGGCTGACCGCTCTGACTTGGGCTTGGAATAGAGAAGAGGGGCCCGCTGGGTTTAAATTGGACTGGATGAGTTGCCCATCGCATCGAGTCACTCTGCACGGATGCACGGCGAAATCTTGTTGGAGTGAGATGCGGTCGACCCTGGCTCTTGACAACGACGTAATGGATGAGACATGCCAATTCCGCCCTTTGTGACGTAGAACTTGGCATGAATTTTTTTTCTGTATGTACGCGCTATTCGGATCCACCCAAGCTTAAGCGAGTGGCCAATGTTCTTTCATTAATCGGTCTTTCAACGCCAACAGCGGTGTGGAGGACAGTGGAAAGTTGTGAGACAGGGGACGAGGGTGATCTGGAGGCACTGGCAGCAGTTGCGAGACGCGGCCGATTCCATGATGTGGAAACATTGTTAGCCGTAGAGTACTTTTAGACATTTGAGCAATGTTATCCTACGCTCTGGTCACCACCCGCCGCATTCTCACCCACTACTCAGCCCGCACTGCCATTGGCCTCTCACGCACCATGTCTTCGCACTCGACCTCCAACCTCCCCTTGGCCTTTGTGACGGGCAACCAGAACAAGCTCCGCGAGGTGCAAGCCATCCTGGGTGACAAGGTGGCCATCGAGGCACACAAGCTGGACCGTACGAAACTAATCTATCCGTAATTCGGCCAAGGAACGCATCGCCTGACAAGCATGTGTGCGTACAATTCAGTGCCCGAGTACCAAGGCACTTCGCAAGATGTCTCGGCCGAAAAGTGCAAACTTGCTGCCAAACTCGTACATACGCCCTACCATACACTGGTGCCGCTTCTCGTCGATTCACCAACTAACGGTTCACTTGACTGTCAACAATCACCGCAGCTGAACCGGCCCGTCATCACCGAAGACACTTGCCTATGCTTCAACGGGCTCAACGGCCTGCCCGGCCCGTACATCAAATGGTTCCTCGAGTCGCTTGGCCACGACGGCCTCAACAAGATGCTTGTGGGCTTTGAAGACAAGTCTGGATACGCCCTGTGCACGTTTGCATACTGCGAGGGGCCCGATGCCGAGCCCATCTTGTTTGAAGGGCGGACCAATGTAAGTTGCTGGGCTCCATTTTTTTTTTTCCGAGTTGTCAAGCAGTGCTGACTCGAGCTTGCCGAATATCATAGGGCCAAATTGTGGCTGCGCGCGGGCCCGCAACGTTTGGCTGGGATCCCATTTTCCAGCCCGACGGGTTTGACGAGACATATGCCGAGATGGACGCAAAGGTCAAGAACACCATTTCGCACCGGTATCGGGCGTTGGCAAAGTTGCAAGAGTTTTTGCTGGCCAAGGCTGCCGCTACTGGTAAGCAGTAACGGCGTACTCAGCGACAACAAGAGAAGGTCGGCTCCGTTGGTTGTTGCGCAATCTGTATCCAATCTGTCAGGTCATGTAGCCATAGCTTGATAGCGATTCCGCTTTACCGCCCAGTTTGTATTTTTGAGATGGAATGGTCACAGTATACCGAGAAAGCAAGACAATGAGAAACACGTTGAAAGCAGGTGACGATGGGGTGAAAGAAAGAAGACAAGAAACACATTGGCCAAAGACGACGGCCAAGGAGCAAACAGAGGGAACACAGCGCAGCAACAAAGACACGAGCAAAAGCAAGCTTATGCGAACGACACGTTGACGTTGGCGCCCTTGGCAATCTGGGTAATCTGACTCAAAGCCACAGCCTTCTTGGCGGCCTCATCCAAGTCGTCCTCACTCACAATCTTGAGGCCAGACTGCTTGATGAGCTGCTTGGCCTCATCAACCTTGGTACCCTGCAACCGCACAATGAGCGGGATCTTGAGGTCGAGCTTTTGCGACGCCTCAATGACACCCTGGGCAATCACGTCGCACCGCATGATACCACCAAAGATGTTGACGAGAATGGCCGTGACGCGCGGGTCGGACGAGATGATCTTGAAGGCATCCGTGACTTGCTGGGTGGTAGCCGAGCCACCAACGTCGAGGAAGTTGGCCGGATCGCCGCCGTGCAACTTGATAATGTCCATGGTGGCCATGGCCAAGCCGGCGCCGTTGACGAGGCAACCAATGTTGCCGTCGAGGCCAATGTAGTTGAGCTTGGCCTCGGCAGCCTTGACCTCGCGCGCATCCTCCTGGGTCACATCGCGCTTGGCAAACACATCGGCTTGGCGGAAATCGGCATTGTCGTCAAAGCCAATCTTTGCGTCCATGCACACCACGTCGCCAGTCGACACCTCGGACAAGGGGTTGATTTCCACCATGGTGGCGTCCTTTTCGATAAACACATTGTACAGCTTGAGGAAGGTTTCGGCGGCATCGGCCTGGGCCTTTGTGGGGAAGCCCATGCGCTTGGCCATGTCGAGAGCCTGGTCGCGCGTGAGGCCCACGTTGATGTCGACAGGCAAGGTCACAATGGCGTTGGGGTCCTTTTCGGCAACCTCCTCAATGTTGACACCGCCCTGGTTGGACCCAACGAGCACGGGACCTTGGTGCTTGCGATCCATGAGAATGGCAAAGTAGTACTCGCGCCGAGGGTAAAGGCGCTCGGCAATGTACACGGTGTTGCAGGGCTTGCCCGCGGCGCCCGTTTGCTTGGTCACGAGCGTGTGGCCCAGCATCTTTTCGGCATACTTTGCCACCTCAGCTTGCTCGTAGCACACCTTGACGCCGCCCTGAAGGCCAGACGTGAAGTGGCCCTTGCCGCGACCGCCGGCAAGCACTTGGGCCTTGATGACAAGATCGTCCGTGCCGAGCGACCGGGCGACTTGGGCAGCCTCAGAGGGGGTCTTGGCAATGCCGCCGCGCGGGGTCTTGACGCCGTACTTTTGGAGGAGGTCGACCGAGATGTACTCGTGGACCGAGAGGTTGCGACGAGGGGCGGCGGGCTGTTAAAATAAAATACGTGCAAGAGAAGGAGACAATGTCGTGGTGAGTTATTCTGGCTCAGGATCATCAACAATCGATTGAGGGGGAGCAGTGGGACATCTGCTGATCCACTTGGTCTTGCTTTAGGGCCGCCAACCGTCCAGCCGTGGTGAAGTGGAGAGAGCCTATTATTGTCGCTGTGGGGAGCGAGCAATCTGCTGCCGGATCAGGCGTCTGGGCATGCGTTGGTGATGTGATGAGGCTCGGTTGATGCATGGTAATCATGATCGATTGTAGGATGCATGGGAAGACCGGGAAACTTGGGCCGGTTGGTTGCGCCTTGTGTCTCGCGGCAGAGGTCTGGCCTCAGACAGGCCACAAAGCAAGCCCTGGATCGTGGATCGGGTGGGGTCGGTCCCTGGATGGACGGGATGGCGGAGGATAGGTACCCTGACGGCGGCCACGGCGCGGGCGACGGTGGTGCGGAACATGGTGAGAAGGTACGGAGATCGGGTCGGGTGCGTGCAGCAAGTGCAGTCGATGGCAATGCAATACAGCGGACGGCAGACGGCGGCAGCGTATGTAAATACGAAATACAGATTGGGGGTGATGGCGGGAGTCAAGTGGAGTGAAGTGAAGCAGGGGTACTAAAATGAATGGGGTGAGCGAAGCTCACTGTGAAGGACATCCGGTCACCCTGAAGAAGACATCAAGCCACCCGTGCGACCACGTGCAACGCTGTCGCCAGATTTCGCTCCACTCACTGAGCTGAACAACGCGGGAGTGTATGTCGATTTTGTGTTGCATGTTTTGGATCCGTTTGCCCGTTCCGACGCGTGAAGGCCGGGAACTTCCGAGTGGCTGATCGTTCAACGAGACCCCATCAGTCTTGCACTCCATTCATCGTACTTAGTTGATAAAAATGGAAATGAGTTATATTGGCTCCTGGTTGAGTGGTCGAGCAGACCCCTTGCGATCCAGAGTCTCAGGTTCGATCTTTCTGCCAGTCCTTTTGCTGCCAGGAAGTCATTTCCTGTCCGCAGTGACCAAACGCGTCGGTTTCTAAGTCCGTTTTTTTTTTTTCTCCAAAACTGACGGATATCGGCGGATCCCCCTCACCTCGCCTCAGCCTTTCAACGCCTTCTCTCTTCCACCAAAGTCAGCAGCTCGACCTTCTACTCCTCATTTGCCATGGAGCATTCTCAACGTGCACAACGCAGCCTTGGTTTTGGTCCACCCGTGGGTCCTCTCCTCCATCATCCCCCGCCGCACCCGCCGCCCTCGCTTGTACCGGCGTTTCAGTGCCCGCCGACGCCAGGCAGCAACTCCTTCATGTATTCAGGGCTCCCGCTTGACGTCCCAGTATTCAAAGCCATTGTTAGCAACCATGCTGGAATGCACCTACACCCGCCAGCCGCCTGCGGGCCTGGACTATCGACGCCTCACCCTCTTGCATCGCAAAACAACCAGTCGACTTATCAACATACTGCCCCTCGTAACGGTGGCCACTGCCAGCTGTACCCGCCGATCTTCACCCCGCCGGCGACACCACGAAACCCTCCTCCGGTGGACACTGGCCACGCAGTCCATCAAGCACCGCACCCACACTGGTCGCAAGCGAGCTCTGTCGGCTATCCTAGCGGCCCAGGACCCACCGCTCCCTCTCAAGGTCATGCCATCATTCCCTATCATCGTCCGATCAGGGGCATCCTCACACCGATTCACCCGAATCAAGCCAATCGAGGTCCGTTTGTCATGATTTCACTCGACCGCCGCTGTGAACCTGTCTGATCTGAATGTCATTCCCTCACACCAGCGATGCAAAGTGCCGGTTCGTCAGAGCCCATGTTGTTTCACCGACACGCCGGGCAAATCTACACGCCATCCGGACACGCATCAACGCCGAAGCAGCTTGCCTCCAACGGCGCATGCACCCCAACAAATCTCCCCGCAGCAGCAGGCCGAAAGCGCGCGAGATCCCCATCGCCCATGCCATTACAGCCAAACCGCGCGGGTCATCTGTCGCTGTCGCCAGATTCAAAGGCCATGGCCACGGACGGGCGCCGCAAGCGGCAACGGTGCGAAAACTGTTATTTCGCCGAGCTGTCTGATGCCCCAAACACCGGAGCGGATCCGCGCGTGGCCATGACGGTGACTGAACAGCGGCGCAACACCGCCGTCTCCAAATCTCGGCTCGCTGTCGAAGGAATCTGGGTGGGTGGCGATATGGGGAAGCAGGCCGAGTTCTTTCTCGTCCAACCCACGTGCCAAGGCGGGCTTCCCGTTCGATCAGTCGCAGTTGACACATCCAGCGGCGTCGCCCATCCAATCAAGATTTTCTCGTTCGGCGCCGACATCACAGCGTACGTCAAAGAGCAGCACCCAAGCATGGATTTGCGCAAGGCTTCCGCTGCCAACGTCGCTCGCATTTTGCACATTTGCTCCGAGCTGCGGTTGTGCAATGGATATTCCGACCCGGTGATCGACAAGGAAGTGCATAAAATGCATTCAATCAAGTCGCTTCTCGATGGTCGTGCAACTGCAAAAGCCACCATTCTCGCGACTCCATTCCCATTCCCATTCCTCTCAGCCTATGACGGCGGTGCGCAGGTTGATTGTGTCTATCGCGCCGTCAAGTGTCAACGAGTTGCTTCGACGCCGCAGTCGCTGCGGTGTGTGGAATGTGCAACCTTTTCCGAGACAGTCTCGCATCGCCGATCGCATGCTTGTACGTCACGGCTTTTTCTACACGTTCATCCGCGACCATCACTGACAAGCTCCCTTCTCTATGTATACTTCAACGCAGTGGGATCAACGCCATCGTCTCTCGAGCCACCTCAATTGCCGTCTGCTCCCCTTTCCACTGATCCTACGCCGCCGCCGCCTTCCACTGATCCTACGCCGCCGCCGCCTTCCACTGATCCTACGCCGCCGCCGCCTTCCACTGATCCAACGCCGCCGCCACCTTCCACTGATCCCACACCGCCCCCGCCATTGGATCTATCTACAACGCCAGCCGCTAATGCAACAGCTACACCAGCGCCAGCAACCAAAGACACACCAATTCCAAGGAGGAGCCGTGCGCGCAATCGCAGAGCGCGCGTCAATCCTGACTCTGGGTTGAGCAATGTGATCCCTCGACCTGCAGCGGCAGCGCCGCAAACTCGCAAGAAGCGGATTGGGCGACCGGCTATAACGAGGAGGGAGAAGACTAAGTTCAAACGGCTTGGCCTCATGGAGTACGTTTGTCCTTGAAGCAAGCATTGTTGATTATCCGTCCCTGACCCACTGTGCATTGAACTGGTCGTGTGTAGCATTTTCTATCACACGCGCCCTGGCCTCGCTCGTCGTTTGAAGCGTTTCCCTGTGCTTGCCGGTATCGTGGAGGAAATGGAAAAGCGCGGTGACAAGCGTTCCACTAAGAAGTATGGCGAGACCGTCCTGTTCTTTGCTCTTGCGCTCTACACCAAGTCCCGCGCCGCATACCGCCTGCTTCGTAATGTGGGCATCCCGCTTCCGTCCCACCGTACTCTGATCGACGCCCAGCGCGCCTATCGCATCCAGCCTGGCATTGACGCGGAACAGATTTCCAAATATGTTGCCGAGCTACTGGATTCGCGCCTTGATGAGTTCAAGATCAAGTTTCCCGACGAATCCGAGGCTGCACTGCGTGCCGTTTTGCGGACTGGGTATCTGTCATTTGATGAATGTCAACTCGCGCCCGAACCCTCATACAACTCCAAGTCTGGCGAGATTTCTGGACTCGTGCAGTATGGCCAGGGCACCCTTCTCCTTGAGCGCCCATCCACCGAGCAGCCCGAGCTTGCGACTCATGCCCTTGTGCTCATGTTCACGAGCTGCTGCACAGAGGTGTCATTCCCGGTCGCTCAGTTTCACACCCGCAGCCTCACAGCCGAGAAGCTCGTTGTTATTTTGCATCAAGTTGCTTCCGCCTTGACGGATGTGTGTGGGTTGGCGCTTGTCAACCTGAATGCTGATGGGTATGGACGCTCTTCTCTCCCGACTCATTACTCCTTTACTTATATGTCGGCCTTGGTTGCTTTTTCTCTGCCAGCGCACCCACCAACCGATCTGCCGCCAAGTCGCTCAAAGGCGGCCCTATCAGCGACGACACTGACCCAGTTGCTGCTCACGATCCGACCTCCGAACATGACTGCGACGGTGCCAACGACGGCGCCAACGACGGCACCAACGACGGCGCCAACAATGGCAACAGCAACACCACACGCACGCCGCACCGAGGCGCGTACTCGGCTCTGCACCGCCTTCTTTTCTACATGCAAGATCCGCCGCATGCTCTCAAAAAGCTCAGGAACTCGCTGTTCAACTCGAACCGCCAACTGCAGCATGGCGAGAAGAAGTTTGCTTGGTGTGTCGTCGAGGCGTTGCTGCAGTTCAAGAAGGTCACCAACGGGTTTGATCCCGCTCGCAGGGTCACCGATGACTCCGTTCATTTGACCGCATGGACAAAGATGCGTGTCGGGTTGGCCGCAGGTGTCATGCACGAGTATGTGGCCAAGCAGATCGAGATGGATGTCAAGCCCACCAACAACATGGACCAGAACATGATTAATGGCACAGTCGAGTACATTAGGCGGGTCGCACGGTTCTACGAGATCATGACGGACACGGCGTGCTTCAAGTCCATGGACGACCCACGGTTTGCTGAGCTGGATGCGATTGTCGAGTGGTTTACAGTCTGGAAGAAGTGGGTGGATGAGCAGGTGGACGCAGCCAAGCAGTTGCCAGCGGCAACGGATGAGGAGAAGAAGGCGCAGGCAGCCAAGATCAAGGAGGCCAAGGCCATGTTCATCACAAACGAGGCGTACGAGGATCTTTGCATCTGCGTCCACGGATTCAAGAACTCGGCCCAGTACCTGTTCTCTGAGTACAGCTTCCTTCACGTCTACCCTCGGACCATGTCAACCAACTCGCTCGAAGCATTCTTTGCCCTCGCTCGCGCGACAGGTGGACACGACGGGCGCGTGACGGCCAAGCACATGCTCATTGCGCACATGTACTTCATGTCCATGAGGGCATACACCACGCACCTCAAGCGGCTCAACACAAGCTATGTCATGCCAACAGCCGCGGATTTGGATGGTGATGGAGGCGGCGATCAGAACGAAGCTGGGATTTTGGGCGATGAGGGAGGTGTGGACAAGGATGGAGATTGGGACGTGACTGGGAGCAAGGATTGGGAAACGATTGAGATTATTGGTGGGGATGGGCAGGGTGGGAGTGTGGGCACGTGCAGAGATACGGCTGCAAGTCAGGCACGGTTGCATGACCATGGATTCTCGGACTTGGAAGACGAGTTTCTGGTGATGGAGTACTTTGAGAGTATGATTGACTGTGACAATTTTGAGCACATTGATACATTCGCTTAGACTTGAACCCACTTACATTATTTTGCGCTCAGGTGTTTCAACTCCTCCCGCAGCACACTGACGGCGGCCGCTCCCTCTTTGCTTTTACCAGCCTCCTTGAGCCTCTTGACATACTCACCAATCTTGATCGACACAACTGGGACACGGAACAACTTCAAAAACCGCTCGGCCGCCCCCTTGTTACCTCGGAAATGCGAATCAAACCCAGTCGCATGGTTGAACCTATTCCACGCTTCATGATGCTGGTTGGATTCGAGCAGTTCCCGCACACGCTGATCTGCCCAGAACGGCGATTCGCGGTCATGCCCAGGCAAGTTGAGAACGACATCAATCGCGGTCGACAACCACATCACATAACAAATGATCTCCTGTTTTGCATACAACAAAGCACCCTTGTCTCGAACCGAAACGTTGCGAACCGTGGCGAATCCGCTCGTCTTGACGTCCTCTCGCGCTTGACCAAGGTAGACCAGCTTGGGGACAATGGTGCGAATGAGCTCGGAGGATGGGTGCTTGTAGTTGCGGCGAGTCCATTTCCATGCATTGGACACCAAGTATCCAGTGACGTATCCTGCTGTACCAACCTCCGCCGCCCGCGACGTGTCAAAGAGCGTGGACGAGTACACAATGTTGACCTGCGCGGCAGCTTGCCGAATAGGAGGGATGGATGGCATCGAATGTGCGGTGTTGAGGAGGAGGTGGAGCGTCGCAAGTCGAAACTGCTCAATGAACCGAGTGACAATAAAGTCGCGGACGGTCATGTTCCGTGTTTGGTTCACAGGATGCGTGGGAAGCTCGAGCCAGGGCACTTCGGTCGGGAGGAGAGGAAGTTTGGCGTTGAGAGCAGATTGGAGGTCGAGAGGAGCATTTGCCGTCTTTTCGAGGCGCTTGGTGATGGTGGTAACCCGTGCAAGGTGAGGAGACAGGTACAAGTTGATGGTGTTGGCAATGTCGTGGCGCATCGACTCATCCGCCCCGAGAAGCGCTTGTGCAACGTCAACTACGACTTGCCACGTAGGCCCACCACGCAGCGCCTTGTGGTACTTCTTGCTGGTCACGGTATGTACAATAAGGCTCATGACAGTGTCGGCGGCGTTGTTGAGATCTTCGAGAATGGCTTCCTTGCGGAGCCGCGTGCGGGTGGGCTTCGATGGGGCAGGCGGATGCGGAGTTGAGGCCGATACAGACGACAAGACATTTTGAGTGACCGGGGGCGTGGGAGTGGCCGACGGGTGCTGCGGTGATTGTTGCCGCATTTGGTCGGCGATGCGTTCGTCGTCAATCATGGCTGCGAGGAGGAAGACTTCATCGTCAGGGTCCAAACCTTCTTGATCGAACAGGTCGTAGACTTGGTCAAGCCGCGCAATCATTCGGTCGAGCTCGTCGGGGGAACTGGGGGCGCCGGCATCTTGACTATCTGAGGTGAAGTCGTTTGAGCTGAAGCAGGCGTCATGGTCGTCAAAGACCGAGTCAAGGCCAGCGTGGGATGATTCGAGCGTCATCGATACGATTGTGTTGTGATTTCACGTCTCGAAGTCGGAAATGAGTGTGTAAGAATGCGAATTATTAACGGATAATACAGCAGTCGGGTTACTGTTCCTTACAACACACGGGGGGAACAGCTCGGTATACTTATATGGTGGAGTTCAACGGGACAGGACCGAAGTGAACGGTAGTGGATCTTCAAAATGTATCTCCTCATGCAATTTTATACATACAGGCATGCAACAACATACAATGGAAAGCTGGTAATTTTGCGAATTTTTCTAACCTGGTCTAGTGTCTGCAGCTTTTCTGCTTCACAATATCCGTCGTTTGGGTGAGTTATCACTATGGATCAGACCGTTACTTACCCAACACAGTTCGTGAACATGGCCGTCGTTCACGACAACAGGCGTTTGAGGCTGTGACCAATGCCAATGAAGCCAACGAGTGAATAATCGAATTGTGTCCAGTTATACTCAATGCACTATCGATGCCCCAAAGCAGAGAATTCCGTGTATTCGTTGAACCACTCGCCTAACCTCGTCGCTCATTCCTCCGTGGCGTCAAACCGCATCTGGTCCGAGCCGCCTGCAATCGCAGCCTCTGCCTGCTCCATTGCCAAACGACGCTTCTTTGCCTTCTGCTCCCTGTCCCGCTCGAGCTCCTTCGCGGCGCTCTCCTCCATCCGCACCCGCTCACCATGTATCCCTGGCCATCGGACTTGGCCATCAACGCCGAATCACCCTTCATAATCCACCTGGGCTTGCCCTTATCCGCTGGCTTTGCCGTCGCCACGTCATGCCACACATTCTTCAACACATACGGTTGATCCCAGTCCAACGCACTTGCTGCTGCTTTCGCCTCCGGCGAGTCGAGATCTGGCTCCTCGATGTCGATGGATCCGTCGTCCAAAGTCACGAATCGCTCCATCAACGGCTCGTAGCTGCGAAATCGATCCACGTACCGCTGCCTCGCAATTAATGTCGCAGGCGCATCATGCCCATCGGTGTAAGTACCCTTGCTTTTGCGCTGATGGACGAACCCAACCCGATGAAGCCAACGGCGAGCGGTTCCTTTTGAGATGCCTTTTGCGCCAATCGCGATGGGTGCTGTTGCAAAGGCCGGTCGCAAGTTGGCGTTGACCCAGTTGCGAAGCCGCTTCGGGTCCACCCGCCGTTCATCAGGGCACCATTCTTGCACTTGCTCAAAGATGTCGCTGTGGTACAGGAGTCTGGTTTGGGCTTGTTTTTGACCTCGCAAGTTTTCGGCGAACGGCGTCTCGCGCTCTAGATCCGCAATCCACTTTCCGATAAGCTTCTTGGCCTTGTGCCGCCATCCCCGTTTCCACACAGCCGCGGCTGCCTGCTGCCGCGCTTTCCCTTTTCCCAACCCACCAATGCGCAACTTGCAATACGACCGGATCGCAATCGCTTGCGCGACATCAAACCCACTCGATTCTGGCTTGTCAGCCTTAGATATGGGAACCATGGTTTCGGCGATCACAGACACATGATTCATGGAGTTGTGCTCGTTGCGCGGAATCAGCTTAGTAGAGTACAATTGGGTTAATGCGGGCGGCGAGTCCGCATGAGCTCAATGAGCCCGAAGGTCTTGAACTGAATGGTAGACTGCAACACTTCAATTTCCTCATCTTTTTGTCGCACACAGTCTTGCAGTCGTCGAATCTCTTGCTCAACATCTCGGCTTTGCAAATACGTGATCTTGTTCTCATAATAATCAATCAGGGGTTTGATGTTGGTTGAGTAATTTGGACTGGATTCAAGCTGTCCCTTCTCTTGGTTTGCTTTGCTGATGGTGAAGCCGTTGAGGCCGGCAGCTGCTGGCTGTTTGAGAGTGAATGAAGTTTTCTGGTGTTTGCGTTTCGCCGGCGGCATGAACCGTGTGCCTGGCAGCAGCGCGGTGTGCTTGGGCGAGATGGATAAGTGTGTGAGCGCCGTGACTTGGTGTCACTAAGTGTCGATCAAGTGGCTGTGAGACAGGATCCTGCTTTGGCAGGTGTGGGGGGCGGGGGGCAGCAGAAAAATTCGAGACCAGGTTGGATCGAAATCGCTGTGTGCGAAAATGATGTTGCCAAAGGTTTCATTACATTCAGGTCAAAGTTAACAATGTAGTTCCATTTCAAAGTTTACTACTGCTAAGGCGGGTCGTCGATGATAGGGAGTGGGTCGTGTCTGGTTGAACTCCACCATATCTTTGGTTTCGGATGGCGGGGCCGTCCGCGGGTTGCTCTCAGACCCTGAGCGATGAGCGCTGCTGCCAGCTGAGCTCTCACATGATGGACGGGAATCTCGGTATATCACAAAGACTGAGGCTCGCCGTTCATGCCGTTTCCCATGGCATGAACGACAAGCCTGCTATACTCTAGCCATGCCAACATCTGTACTCGCTTCTGGTGGTATGCATCAACCTCAGTGATGCATGGAATGTTGCATTACCGGCTGCTCAGCCCGGTCCCTCTGGCTCGGTGCTGGCAGTGGGCCGGTACTCGGCCCTATCCCAGTTACGCGTCTGCAACTGGGAGCACATCCAGTCATGCATGCACCCATAGACGGTGTGACTCTGGATTTCACAACAGATTGCTCGTGGCAAAAAGAGACGGTCATTGCTTGGTGCTTGGTGAGAATTTGAGCAACGGTGCATGTGCTGGACTTGGATTTATTGAATGATACTCTTGCACTTCGTCACTCGTTGAGGAAGTGGAGGCAGGATGATTTCGGAATGAATGCTGCTCACAAGCCAACTGCGGACGCGTCCGCAAATACACACATACATATAGCTTCATCACGCGTGCCGCCACGGCCCTCGCTGAGTGGACTGCGATCTGGGGACATCGTTCACGTGGGACACAACTTCTGGCTTGTTGAGGCTTGATGTCTTGTTCAGGGTGACCGGATCTCTGAGCCCGAAAACACGGTGAGCTTCGCTCACCCCATTCATTTTAGTACCCCTGAGTGAAGTGATGGGGCAACAACACGTGCTTCCAGAACAGAACAGATCGACGGCCCCTTCCGTCACGTCACGAAATCGCACGCATCACACTCACGCTCACGCTGCACATCGCCGGTCGAGTCACTCACGGCAGAGACAGATTCTGTCTCACGCTCCAAATGGAAAAATGTACATGTGAGCATTCGGACACACTTCCGAGCATTATGCAAACGTCACTCACTCATACGTACACCATCCAGCATGAGCGCCACAACCACCTACCAGCTTGAATCCGCCTCCTCGTCCACCATGACCACGTCGTCTGACCCCTCGTCCTGCCTGCGCGTCAACTCGGGCATGCTCCAGCAATTCGTGGGCAAGACCGTCCTCCTCCCCGGAAAAGTGCTCTCCATCTCGGGCATGCAGGCCACCATCCAAGCCGCAGACCAGGGCCAAGTCATTGTCCACCTCAACCAGACGGTCCCGCCAACTGCTCAGTTTGTTGAGATTCGCGGCACCGCCGAGGCAGACGGGTCTGTGCGAATGGTCGAGTACAAGGAGTGGCCCGATACCGTTGGTGCGCACATTACATCCGAACCTCTTTTCTTTTGTCTGTGTTTCTGCGTCGTTGCACTCACTGTTGGCTCAACCCTTTCCTGCAGACATGACCTTGCTCAACGAAATGATTCGCATCCAATTTCCCAACTCGCACCTTTTCCAGCAAGCGTGATTCCAACATTGATTGATTTTTCTTTTTCTTGTGTGCCAGTTGTGGTTCTTTGGTATCATGTACATATATACCTATTTCTCTGTCGCCGAGGCAACCTCAAGTACATGTTTAAGGTGATCAGGCTGATGGGGGTGGAGGTGCTCGAGACGTGGCCACATGCAGCGGTTCCTTGATCCTCGACAAGATCACGCTGACCATGTTGCGAAACTCGTGCATGTCGAGCTCAATGTCACGCAACACGGCCGAGTTGTCGAGCCATTCCTACATGGTCAGCAGCCGTCCCTGTGTCAGCCAAGCTCCCCCCGACGAGATTGGAGAGACCATGATCGAACCTTGCGAAGCGTTTGCAGCTCTTGCTGTGCTGCTTGCATCTCGGTAGTGTCGTCTCCCGTCATGTCCACATCCTTGTCTTGGGACGATGTCTGCCCAGTCGCAAGCATCAATCCATCAGCGAACAATGACTCATCGCGGAAAGTCGTCCAAGGACGGGCGTACAATGACTTGATCCAACTCGCAAACCAGCGTCTCTACCTCCTTGAGCTTGTCTAGCACCAATCCTCGGATCCCAACAAGCGACTTGCCCAGGACTTGGCGCTGCGCTTCGAGATCTTGCTGTGCAATGACATTGGACGAGGCAGCGAGTTGATGAACAGTATTGGTCGCGGCGGCGAGCTCAGTGACGAGCTGGTCAATGTCGAGCAGTGATTGCAGTGTGGCAGTGAGCAGCGTGTGTGGAGAAGTGTGAGACGACGACGATGTTGGGTGTTGGTGAGGAGCGATCGAGGGGGAGGCCGTGGTGGTTGCGGTGGCCGGCGATGCCGAGTCCGTGAGGTTACCCGTCGAGATGTGTAGATGAGGTGGATACATTGTGTGAAAAGACATTGCGGAGGGTTGTTGTTTGCATTGGATTTGAATCAGGCTGGCCAGTAAATATTGTGAGGTACCATCACAGCGAAACCAGGGTCAGATTTCGCTGGGGAGAAAAGTGGAGAAATATGAGTTCGATTTTTCCACGTGAGGAAACGTGGAGAAAAATGGATCAAGGCATTTTTCACCGCCCATTTTTCTTCCCTTTTCTCTCCTGGGCATTTTTCTCCACTTTTCCTCGCTTTCCACTCCTGCACTTTTCACCCATTTTTCTTCATTTTCTACTTGGTGAGGCGGACTGGGTGACTTGGGCCGTTCCCAGCCAAACTGGACCCCTATTTCGCCCACTGGACAGCCTCCCCACTTTCCAGAGGCACTTTTCTACCTTCAACACCGCAGCAAAACGGAAGATGGTGGTCAGCAGCTATCAGCGTCGTGCCCTCCTAACCGAACAGGCATGAACCTTTCCCACGCGGCCACACCCGTAGACTTGCATGTTCACGGAATACATTATTTTGGTACAAAAACACACCATCACAATCAAGGCCAGGTCGCATTGACTCAACTGGTACGCCATTTCGGAATGGGGACTCTGGAAGCGATGATAAAAGGACGGCAAAGCAAACGAGGATCGTTGCTTGTGTGGGCATGAGGATTGCTCGGGGAAATCACAGCCCGACTTTGAATACATGCAATTGGCAAAATGCGAAAGCGAGCGGGATCCCTTGCAAAGTGCGCGCAGCGGATGCCAAACTTGACAAATCGACGGGCCGTGTCAGTTGGCAATGATTGTGGGGCACACCATTCCGCGACTTCAAAGCGAGCAAGAACCATTTCACGAAAGATGAAAATGACCCGCGTCAAAGCGTATTCGATCCATGGCCGGATCGAATACGCAGGCGTCCAAGAGCACAAATGTTGTGGGCGTCATGTTCTTGTTTCCCGCTTGTCGCTTTGTGCTCACGCTTTGAACTGTTCTTCTCGTTTTGTCGATGATTGTATCCATTCCGATGCTCATTTACCCCTGTGTATTATTTCCAACAAAATCTCGTCAATCTGTGCCGGCATGCAAAGCCTGACACCCAATACGCTTGCCGGCGCCGGATCCACATGGTGGCCGCGCGTACAGTTTGAACGCATGAACAAAACGCGTCGGCAACTGTCCACGTGTCTGCCTTCTCGTTCTCGTTAGTTCTCGTTGGAATCGGACGCAAAACCGCTGCCAAGCGACCACTCTCCCGACTTGCGCGACGAAACCTTAAATGTGTGGCCTGCCCCCGCCGGTGCCCTCTCTCCCTCGGGCTGACTTCTTCAAGTCCCCCACCCGCTCTGCTGCTACCCGTCCTTTTATGTGGTGCTGGCACATCACGAACACTGTCGCCAATCCACCACTACCGCTCCTCCACGCCATGTGCGGCTATGCCTTCATTCACAGTCTGCTAGGCTTATGCTAACAGTTGATCTTCTCCGCTGTAGATTGCCGATCCCTCACGTCTGGTATGGCCGTCATCCTCGTCCTTGTCGAAAGCTCAACCTGACTGACACCACCCGTTGCTCTCTTGCAATCATGTAGGCCGCTGTCTGCGTCTCTCTGATCCTGGTACGCACATCTGTGCCCACTAAAAACCCCTCGAATATCATCACTAACTGTGTCCTGTCACTTCCAGGCATGTACCGATGATCCAGCCCGCCACAGCTCTGATCCTATTTGGTACGTACATAAGTCTCGCGTCTCGCGTCTTGACTTCCCGCACATTCTGAGTGCAGACGCTAACTTTGCACGCCTCGCATCGCTCCACTTTACAGACAGACCTTCACTTCCCAGTGGCAAATCCTTCAACGGTACATACTGTATCCGCCATGCCCTGTCCGTTCCGTGCCGTCTACATGCAAAACTGCACTCTGCATTCGTTGGCTGGTTGCTTCGCTGAGGTTCCATTGGAAACGAGAAGGGTGAAAAATGGAGAAAAGTAGACAAACATGACAGTTGAAAAATGAGGAAAGATGGAGAAAAGTGGCAGAAAGAAAAGTGAGGTGAAAAATGGAGAAATATGTGCGCGTTTTTCCTCAGTTTTCCACCAAGAGAAAGGTGAAAAATGAAGAAAAACGAAAGAATAATGACAATCATGGAAGTTGATGAAAAATGGAGAAAAAACATGTTTTTCTTCATTTTTCCACTGGTGGAAAAGTACCCCGATCCTCGCTGTGCATCGTGCACCTGTTCATGTCTCACATCACGCAGCCAGCAGTCAAAGTAGCATGGCCACGGCCACGTACGGGACCAGCTCGACTTTTTGGCTTTGTCGGCAAAGTCGCTCGCCTCATCCTACCCGATCCTCACGCTTGTGGAACAAACCGTCGCCCGGATCCTCAATGCCGTCCGCGACGAGCTCTTCTGGGCGCTCACGTTGACCGATCCAGAGATCCCCACACGTATGTTGGTAGGAGCGCTCAATGAATGCGACCGAGGCAAACGAATTGGCTGTTGGAGCGCTGTACAATTTGGGTGAGCATTGAGATTTTGATTCCCTCCTTTCATTTATTCAAGTTCGGCTTTTGTTTTGTTGTGTTTCGACAATGTAAATACAAGATAGGTTTGATTTGAGCAACCATTGCGAGAATTCCGCCATCTGAATGCTGACACTCAATGCTACTCAACTCACTGTTTATTGATTGTGGAGATTTTGCGAGGTTACGACAATCGATTAAAGAATTCACTGCAGAAAGTCTTTCACTTGGCCTTTTCCCGCATCGCTTAGCAGTGGGCGGAGTCGCGATCGCACCCGGGCTGTCTGAGACCATCAGACGGCCGGTCCCTTTTGCGTCCCAGCAGCAGCCAACCCAACCCCGAGCGCAGTCCCATACCCTTGCACATACGACTGCTCAACACCCGACCCTCCCCTGGACCGTCCACTTCCCGAAAAGTACACGGTCTGCGCGGGCAACGCCTTTGTCTTCTTGACGTCCAATTCGGCCAGCATAATCTCGAGTGCAGCAGGATCCTTGATGTCCCTGTATGCGCCACTGAGCAGCTGAATCTCCTTTGCCTTTGCGTCAGCCAACAGGCGAATGTTTTCTGCTTCTTGCCTGGCGCGCATGGCCGACGCCTCGGTTTCGGCTTGCGCTTTTTTCACGCTCTCGTAGTAGTCCGCATCAGTGCGCGTGCGCTTTTGCTGTGCTTCGACCTCGGCCACGGCAAGTTTGCCCTTTTCCGCCGTGATTTTGATAGAGTTTTCGAGGGCGATTTGGGTTGAGCGGATTTGATTTTGCAGGACAGAGTCGGCTTGACGTTGCAAGTCGAGACCGAGCTCACCTTCAAGCGACCGGTCAAGGACCGTAAATGACTCAACAATGACCTGTTTTGGGCTACAAACTTCAGCAATCCGCAAATGGAAACCACAGAAAGGGCAGATACGCTACGTACCCCGTAACATTTTGCTTGCTTTGTGAGCTCGTCCATGCATTCTTGCTTGAATTGCTCGAGCCACGATACGTGCTCAACGTCAGGTACATCTCCAGCTAAATTTTTTGCGCGCATGAACTGCGAGTAGCTGTGGGAATGGAACGTGAGGCCTCTCTGTGCAAAAAGGGTCAACGATCGTGGGTGCGAACAAACCTCAAGCGGGACACGACCGAATTCACAACCGCCTGCGCTGGGTTTTCTAAGGCCGCGAAAGGCTCGTTGTAATGACGAGCAAGAAGCAAGGGCTCGGAAAGGCGGTACCGCAAGTTGACGTTGAGCACGACGGGAACTCCCTCGACTGGAATCAGGTAGGCAGGACGGGCATCAGTACGATCTCATGAACAGACAAACAAAACATGGACCAGGGCGAACCTGTGTACGAAGGCTTGGTCTTGAAGGTCTTTTGCCGCTCCGCAAGTGAGAAGAATCCACGATAAGTCGTATTTGGGTTGGTGACCACGTGCTGACCAGCTGGCAGTTGAAGCAACTTATCGCCTTGCTGAACAATGAGCACATTGTTCGCAGGCACGTTAAAAAAGGTAGCGACGGTGACCGAGACCCATTGGCCGGTAGCCGTTTGGCAGTTGGACTTGACCTCCTTTTTCCATCCAAGGACAATGTTGGTGCTGCACACAAGAATACGACAGATTGAGTCGTGACCTGATGAGAAACGACGAACGGAAATCATACCTTTGCTCGCGAATCGCCGCGTCGTCGCCCAAATTCAACGTATCAATAACCGCCAGGATGCGGAACCTTCCGTCAAAGCCATACGCCACAAAGCCACCATTGCGAATGCAAAACACATTATTGTTTGGCGCTTGTACGACCAAGCACTCGCCTTGCCCCACTTGTGCCATAGTCAATCCCAAGAACTCGAGCTGATCCGAGATGCTGTGCGTCCCACGCCACTCATGATAAATAGACATGTTCCAGTACCTGCCAGGGTTGATGGCCAATACGGGTCGGCCATTGTACTCGTAAAGGCCGAGCTGGCCAGCCTCGACGCACGTGCCAAACAGTTCGCGAACTGGCTTGCACGAGATGATGTGCTTCATGCCCTTGGCCTTGAGCTTCTCGTTGAGTGTTTTCAGGGCTTCGACGATACTCCCGTCCTGGACTTCGACAAAGTACGGATGATCTTTGACGGCAGGCGGAACAGACCAGTCGTCGGTCCCGTCACCATCCACATCGACGTGATGCGTGACGTGGCCAGTCTTGGTATCGACGACCATGTGCCCCTTGTGCTCGGATGGGGGCAGCTGGGAACCACCAGCAGCAGCAGAGGCACCGGAGGTCATTGTGTGCGGGTGAGGGTGAGAATCGCTGGTGGGAGCAATTTGAGGTTGCCTGGAGAGAGAAGTACTGCCAAAGCTTCCAAGGGAGGGCATGATTGCTTTTTCTTTATGTTATAGTGGCCTACATAGGATGATGCGCCGATTTGATTATGCATGTTGCCAGCCGGGTCGCGAGCAAAAAATGTTCGCATTATAAAAGACAGCCGAAGAACGCGTTCCACCAGAGCTTCGTCAACGACAGAAACGCAAGCTGAGTGCAGAGTTTGTTAAGGAACATGATATCTGTTTATTTCACCAAATTTATGATGTGATGCCACTGATACAGCCCCGCCAAGAGATAGATCCGCACAAGTGACCCGGCCGTAGCATCCACTGTGTACACAAGGTCACCCAAGTCAGACAAACTGTTGGGTTTCGTACTTAACCGCATGGCGGCGTACCAAGGATGCTAAAGATCAGAACGAACGACAAGGACGCGCTTAATGCAGACACCACCATCACGGCAATGGACACGAGCACTTTTGATGCTTGTCGATAAAACTCCTTGTCGGCTCGGGGAAGAGTGTGTTGACGTGCGGTTTTCAAGGTAGACTTGAGCCTCGATAGCGAGAGGGTACCCTCAGCCAGATTGGTTGTAGATCCAGGTTGGCTGGATCGATAGAATGATGGTGACGGAGAAACCCCAATACCGCTTCCGACATGACTTCCTGGCGTTCCACTCTCAATAATCAAAACGCTCTTCCGTTTCATGTCGGTCATCATTGGAACCGCCATCAGCGTCGTGTCTGGTGGAACCGCTGACTCCGAGTCGCTTGTCGTTGCCGTCGACGACCCGCGAATGAGCATGTCAGGAACGGCCAGAGTGACCATGCCATTGTAGTCCTCATGAATTGCAGACGAACCCTTGCCTCCCGAGCCCTTCCCCGCAACGGTGTTTTGAACCGACTTGCGCCGAATGACTGCCTCGCGAATGTCCCACACGATTCGAAACGTCATGAAAGTGAACGCCAAGTGAATCGGCATGTTGACTCCAAACTGGGCAAGCTGAGTGGCTTTTCGAAATGGCGAGGATGGAAACCCGGTTGGATAGTGCTCACGCTGGAGCCAATAGGATATGCTCATGATGCACATGGAAATGAATGTGTGCACAAGAATGAAGGCGACGAGCAGCCGCGACCGACGTGGAGTGTACCAGTCGGCGAGCCCCGCGCGGGCAAAGACGCGAAATCGGTGGCAGCAGAGTGCACAAGCGAGACCGCAGGTCAAGACTAGGGACATGGTTCGAGGAGGTTCGTTCATGGGCTTGATTTCCCATAGCGAGTAAGAGATTGACCAGCGTGGCAGTCAGGATAGGACTCGGTTAGACCATGAATGCAACATACAACGGGTATCACTTTGGCAATCGTCAACCAGTAAGAACAATCGGACAGCAAGATGGGCAGCACCATCAAAACTGAGCACGTATCAAACGCCGTCTTGGTTGTGGTCGCCAGTTTGGCCGAAAATGCGAACAAAATGCATGTGACAACTGTGCTAAACGTGTTAGCTGCCTTGACCCCTGGGTCGCTGAGCTCATAGTATTCAGTTGGCATGGTAAGTCTTGCATCCCGAATTGCATGAGGTTGTCATTGAAGATGGGTGCTTTGGATTTGTTTTCTCCATGCGAATCGGAATCGGGCACGCCTCAAGCATTCGCGGAACGAGTCATCTTCGCTCGGGAGATCAAGGCGGCTCGGGCAGTTGCCAAGATGCGCACGTTTCGCAGGGCGCGATACACATGCTTGTCCTTTCCGCTGGGCTCCAGCATTACCTGGCGTGAGCAGTTCAAGAAGATATGGCCCTCCGATCTCGTGGCGTGAGACAGGATGTCGTTTGAAGAAGGCGACTGTGAGTCCAAATTATGTAAACCATGAATACTCACATGAAAACTCACTTGGAGCAATTGGCATCTCGACTCTCGACTCTCCGCCGATGCATGTTTGGAGGCGACGAGTTGCTGCGAACACTCGCTGCCCGGCAACTGGGGCCGAGTCGAACACAATTTCGGACCTCGGCGACCCCGTTAGTGAACGGCGCAGACTCCTCTTCTAGCAGCATGGATCGGCGAATTGGACAGGCGATGCTTAAGCTTGGCAAGTACAACGAGATGGAAACAGTGCACAGCGACCTGGTTGAACTTGCCGGCATGATGCAAAGCGACGACTCGTTGGATCCAGCGGATTTGATTGCCGACCTAACGTCAGTAATTGACTCGGTCAACCAAGCCATCGAACAATATTCTCTGTCTGTACCGTCATGTGCTCGTTCATCATTGTACCGGTCCCATTGGCCTGGCTCATACTCTTCACCCGCTTATTCACAGGCACACGATTCCCAACTCGAACGCAATTTGCACGCTTACCGTGACCGCTGGCGCCGGCGGCGCTGATTCTGAAGACTGGGCGTCGATGTTGTCGAGCATGTACGCTGCACACGCTCGTCGACATCGCATGCGTCTGGAATGGCTTGAGAACGGACCACGGACGTTTGCCTTTCACGCACAAGGCGCATATCCATTTGGCCAGTATTGGCTCGAGTCGGGCGTCCATCGGCTGGTTCGCATCAGCCCGTTCAATTCTGCGGGCAAGCGGCATACCAGTTTTGCAGCGGTAGATGTGCAAAAGATGACTGAGGAGGTGGGCGGCGGTGAGGTCGACATGAAGGATGTCGAAGTTCAAGGTCTGTTCGGCACCCTCTGCCTTGAGCATTTCCCGCTCATTGCTGAATATCGTCCTCGACCAACTCCAGTGTTTCGTGCCAGCGGCGCGGGCGGGCAGCACGTCAACACCACTGATTCGGCTGTGCGACTGGTGCATTTGCCCACGGGTATCACGGTCCAGTGCCAACAAGAACGGTCCCAGCATCGAAACAAGGCGTTTGCGCTTCGCATGCTGCGGCAGCGACTGTACGAACGCCAAGAGCAAGCAAAGTATAAATCCCAAATTGTTTTCGCATGTTCTCTGTTCCGGTTTCACCCTTGGCTAACACTTTGGATACACAGCCAGCAAGCCAAATTGGCACATCGCCAGTCTCAATCGACCAACGCTTTCGGCGCACAGCATCAAGTGCGCTCGTACGTGCTTCATCCCTATCAGCAGGTCAAGGATCATCAATCGGGAGCCGTGACAAATCGAGTGGATGATGTGTTGGGTGGTGGGATGGCGCTCGATGCGCTAATGGAGGAGGCAAGGGTTAGATGGAGCGAAATTCGGGCAAGGGAAGACTTTGAGGCGTTTATCAAGGAGTGGGAGTTCAACCGAACGAAATAACTCCAGCTCGTCACGGAGGAAACGGTTCGATATCGTACAAACCTCAGATCAATAACGCTTGAGCTCCATCATCGTGACTGAGCCTGCTGGTTCCAGGAACAGAGACAAGTCAAATCCGGCGCGAATCGAACTGATTGATTGGTGATTCCGTCTGTCTGTTGCTCGCGGTGACGTCGCGTGGATGAGAACTGCGTACCCACCGCCTGCCGTTTTGCCGTTAGTGCTCTGGGTACTCCGGCGTCACAATATTGCATCTTTGGATCAATCTACACGCATGACGGCATATACTCGATATCCGGGCACAAGCAGGTTTAAACAATGGCGGAAGAACGGACAGCGACAGTCACTGCCTGTGAACGCATCCATACCTAAGGATCCGATGTATTATAGCTGACCGCGAGGAAAATGCAAGGAAACTTAGTGAATGCACCTGTCTGTGGGAGTCATGCTCACACGGAAAAGCAGTTGGATGCACCGCCGCCGCCGCCGCCGCCCAGCAGCTCTGTTGCACGCGTACGGAGGGTGAGGTGTGGTGGGATTTCCGCCGACCGTTTGTCGTTTAAATTTGTGGGCCATGATTGGTTTCATCATGGTGTGCCACAAACAGACAAAGCGGCGATGCAACCGACGGCAAAGTGTTGCCATAGCAACACTCGACACTCGACCTGGCCGATACCTTGCTCGTCAGAATTACCCATAAGTACAACCAAGGGCCCAAGATGCTGTTCTCGAGCCGCTCAGCTCAGTCTCTGCCAGCTCGCCAGTTACATCGCTCTTTGATCAGCCGCCAGTAGCCGGCCGCCTGTACAAGAAGAACAAGAAGAACAAGAAGAACAAGAAGAACAAGAAGAACGCACCGCTGGGCTTGACCTTGACCCCAAGATTCATCCAGGGGTCTGCAGCCGATCAGACCGAGCATCAGCCGACCCACCATTCATCATTGCTTTGTCGAATCGAACTGGTAATTGCTTGCATCGCTCTCGCTTTTCATTCGGAATGCGACCATGTAGGTATCGCGGATCCTCCCCTCCCGAGCGAGGAGTGTGCTAGAAGTAGTAGTACATATTAGTACGAGTGTCGCTGACCATCCGTCATCCGATTGTTTACATACCAGTGCAGGTGCCAGTGCCAGAGCCAGCGTGCTTCAGTACACATTCCTGTCATCGCAGACGCAACACCAACATTGTCGACAAGACAACTTAACCAAAACAACAACATCATCACCAACATGCTTCTCGCTCGCCGAAGACGTCGCCACCACCACCAGCAGCAGCAGCAATCCCAGCAACGGCCAGACTCGTCTGCGCTCTCGCTGTCCCCCTCGTCCCAGTCCAGCTCGCTCGTCATCAAGGGCAACGACGGCCTCCCGCTGCACCTCAACGATCTCGCACTCGCCCCACCTGTCTCTGGCGACCCCTGCACCGATCCAGTATCCAACGATGTTGCCTTGGCAAGCCCAGAGGATGTCGCCGCTGCGTCTCCATCGCTCACTACGGACACCCACCACCTTCCGTTCAGCCTCGAAGCCGGCCAACACCACCATAAAACTGACCCGCCATTGCGTGGGCGTCGGTCCTCGCTCACGGCATGCTTTCCCCGCATCATTCGTGCGCTGACGCCATGCATTCCGCATTCCCACTCGCATTCCGATGCCCGCCATCATGCCCAGCAGAAGCAGCAATCATCCCCGAATGGGTCGGCATCCGACTCGACCGAAAAGACGACGGGCAGCAGCAAGGACGCTCCACCACTCGTACTGTTCCCAAGTCCAGGCAATGGGCGTGGATCAACCCCGCTTCAAGACTTGAACCCAAAGCCCACTTCGTACATGTCTCGCACCATTGAGCCGTCGTTTACCACCCACGACTCTTCACGCTTTGGCCCCGACGAGTCTGCTTACGCCACCACATTGTCTTTGACAAGCACTCAGCAGCAGCAGCAGCAGCCACGGCCAGTCCACAGACAAGGCTCGCGGTCTTCACAGATGGCGCGATTGGTACCGGTTCCAATTTCAGCCGAGGGCAGGGACGACAACTTGAAGGAAGCCGAGGATGGCAAGTGGGTTCGCCGTATTTCAACTGCGTTGCCTCGCCCGCCAGTTGGGTCGCCACCTGGGTCCGCTGCAGTCGCCGTGAATGGTGCAACCGCGGGCGAAAACAATCTAGCAGCGCCTGCACAGAAATTAGCCATTGTTCCGCTCCTTGGCACAGACTCACAATCTCAGCAACCAAATCAGCCACTCGCACGCTCTCGCTCGCACTCGTCATCCTCACAGTCACGGCCCCCAACACCCACCGCTTCACCGGCGCTCACTTCCGATCCATCTCTCGAGTCACCTTCCACGCCTGCTCCGCCGCTCCAACGTCGCGCCAGCATTCACGGGTCGTCCACGCTCTCGCGGTCAGCCTCAGTGGACGTGCGCCGCCAACGCGAACCACGGTACGAGCGCGTCTGGCCGGACCAAGCCAACGACATCACCGCACTCGCCGATATGATGCGTAGCCTCTGGAACGGATACACGACCACAGTCTTGTTGCGGCACCCTGAAGTCTCGCGCCATGCGCTCGTCGTTGCCCTATACTCGACGCTCGTCACGCAGAACACGGCGCGGGGTGATTCTCTACAGCGATCCAACTCGGTCGCTCAGTTGCACGCCATGCTTCGCCACTCACAGATCCCAACCGAGTTGCTTGTTCCGCCGCCAAAGATCTCGGTTTCGTCGTCCACCACGTCTTCCGAGCCTTCAAGCGCGTTGTCATCATCAGCCATCCCACGCTCCGACTCTACATCTTCACTCACGGCCGTCCTCCTCTCCAACCAGTCCACCGGCGGCGCCTCTGCCGAAGACTTGCACCTGCTTCACTCTGCGCAATGGCTCGTCACGCACCACATTGCCTCGGCAATATATGCCCTGTTTGCCAAACTCGAAAACATGCACTGTGTCCCCATGCTGCGCAGCTTGCTGGCGCGTCAACGTGACGATATCCCGCTGTTCTTGGCCACGTGCCCAAAGGAAGTGACTGCCGTGTACACACACTTGTCTGCATCAGCGATTCCTCCTCCGCCTGTTCCGAGCAAGCACGATCCGCAGGGCAATGGGCTCGACAGGTCCGAGTCGTCGGCCTCTATGCATTCAACTGGGTCGATGGCGAGCACCAAGCGCCGGCCTTGGGACTTTATGGACGACTTGCCGGCCGCCCCAACGCCCTCTCCGCCATCTTCCCCATCGCCTTCACCGTCTACATCCAACCCGCTCCCTGCCTGGTTCGCCAATCCATCCGCGACGGCCCTCGACCGCTTGGGTGCTCTGCTGCAACGCGAAATGACGTCCACGTGTACGTTGCTGATTCGCGTCTTGTATTCTGCGGGCCTGTCGATCCCCTCGGCGCAGCACTTGTACAACATGGTGATCCGGTCCGTGCGCCTGTTTGCCTACATGATGGCCGCCCAGCCCAAGCTGCGCTGGACGTGGACGCCCTGCGATCGTCCCGCCAAATCCGACACAATGCGCGTGGTGAATCGTGCCGCATTGAGCGATGCGTTTGACATGACGGCGGCGAGTGGGATCGGGTCACTGACGCGTGGCGTCAGGTTGTCTGTGCTGTTTTCAGTAAGCCCTGGGCTGGTTCTTGACGAGCCCAACTGTGGCAAAGATGCTGTGCCGCAGCTCGTTGTCCCCGAGCTTGTGTTTGCTGTGCCCGCAAGTCGGTTGCATTTGCGCGTGGCAGATCCGTTGCGGCCGCTTTCGGCAATTAGCCCGTCAACGTCGACGTCGCCGATTGGCAGGCGGCAAACCGGGAGTGCTGGGCTGGAAAGTCGTGGGTCGTGGATGTCTGCGCCCGTATTGGCATTGAGTCGGCGGGCATCAACAGGAGATGCATTTGTGCCTCCGGCGAGGGTGCATTCCGCAGTCGGGGGGTTGGGCAGAACAGCATCGGTGACTGTATCGCCGCACGTACATTATCGGAATCAGCACAAGCAAGCGGGAGCAGGGAGGTTATTGGATGCGCCATTGTCGTGGTCGCCACTCACGGCAGCAAGTGCGAGCCCGCAGTCGAGCATGATGCATCCGATTGTGTCGCCTCTCAAGGAAGAATATGAGCCCGAGGAGCAGGTTAGCAATCATGGTATGTTGCATCACATGTCTTGCTGTTTACTCTCTCCCAGACTTTGACTAACGGCTCCTCTGGAGCAGTCAATGGCTACTACTCGCACTACCCATCCGCCACACCCGCTCGAACCACATCCTCCCACCGCCTACCCACTCCTCCACCCCCACATTTACAGGCTCCTAGCCGCCCGCCCTCGACCCATACGCGCACGAGTGGATCCACCACCACCTCTGGCCGCCCCAACAGCCACCACCGCGCACACCACACGCCATCCCCGCTGTCATCCTCACGGCGGAGCTCCTCGGCGGGAAATTCCCGTCCCTCATCCATGCTCTTGCTCGAAGCCGTCACACAAGCCGCAGACGCGGCCCTGCATCATGCGCCTGATGCCGCGGGATCATCAGCCGATCTGGTTCATTTATGGTTATCGGCGACCGAGGCCGCACTTGTGCATGACGACCAGCACGCTGCCATTCAAGCGCAAGTGCCGGCAGAGTCCATGGTGGATTCCGGGCTGATGATTGCGGACCAGCAGGTCGGTGGGTCGCGCGCCACGTTCATGTTGCATGACGATGAAGAAGATATTCCAGATGGCGGTCGACAACCAGTGGCTGGTGGTGACAGGGACAGCGCCACGACGGTCTCGTGCTCACCGCCGCTGCCTCTGTCCGTGAATCGCCCCAATGTCTCCGAGTCCCCTGCGCTTGCAACGCCCGTACTGTCGCCATATGCGCTGACACCCGAGGTGGTCGCGACGGTCGTGTTGCATGAGGGCGGGCCAAGGGCCAGTGTGCTGTCGACATCCTCTGGGTCGTCGTCCATTGGTGTGTTTATGCCTGCGGCGGCAGCGTATGAAGGGCCAGGAGGAATGAGCCGGATTCCGGCACTGGCTGCAGTCAGGAGCGGATCGACGTCGCCCGTGGTTCGGTTTTGAGATTCTATTCGTTATGGACTCCCCACTTTTTGTTTGAACCGTTGACTTGTTAAATCTTCGTTAGTTGGTGTGGTACCCATACTTGTGTTGTTCTGTGCCTTTTCTTTTCTTGCATAGTTTGCAGTCTTTTTCTCGCTTTTTGCGCCCTTCCCGTTCTCATAGGCTTGACATGTCCATTCGATTGTGAAATCGTAGCTTCTCTACATAGTGTTTTGTTGCCCACGTCCGATGGATTTCAGCCGCCACAGACACTGGCTGCTCAAGAATTGAGTTGGAATCGAAACCGCTGCCCCAGAATTTGGTAACCAAGGTTGCATTTTAGAAAAGCCATATGTCAATGGAAACTGAAGTAGCTGAAAGAAACCGAGAATTGCCTTCAAGATAACACGTGCCAACTGCCGTCATTCTTACAGTGATGCCGCTCTCTAGCGACATTCCTGCTCTGGCGTTGGCCAAACCACGGCTCCCTTGATAGCACATCGAAGAGTCCACTTCCAAGTCGTGAACCCTCGTGCGTCGCACACCGTCAGCTATGAGACCCGGACTGAGAGAATGTGCGCAGCATCATTGTGCAACGGCAAAAGCGAGGCAAGACTTGACAATTCGCGTGTAAAAATGAACTGAAGGAGAGTATTCACGTGTGACGAAGGTAGTAAGGAATGCTTCATCGGACACAGAGGCCGTATTTTCGCTGGAGCGGGGGGGGGGGGGGGGGGGTTGGCTTTATGTGTGTTGCAGTCGGCAGGACGGATTCGAGACTGTCACCAATCCCAAACGAATCAGGCAGCATATCCTTCGGCGGGAGTCAATGGCCATCCGATGAGTCCACAGTGGGTTTAGCCCACATGATCGATGAGCTGGCTCCTTGCAGCTGACCGTGAAGGTCTTGCGGAGGTGAAAGCTTTGAATGCGGTGCTTTGAGTTACACAGCTGGTTGGTTGGTTCGCCCCCACACTCTCTTCATCAACAAGTACCAACTGCGATCAGCTCGTGGCCTGGATGTTCGCACCTCTTGCGCCTCGGGCCAAACGGACTCATGATTGGGGGCATCAATACATGACACAAGTTATCCTTCGGCCAGCTCATGAAGCAATTATTGTGCATTTGAAGTTTCTCTTCGCTAGATATCGTTTTTCGCTCCCATCCCTTGCTGGCCGCAATACCCCACCAGCCGCTCACCGTCCTCAAATGGTCAATGTGCTGGCCATACCGTGACTTTTGCTTGAATCATCATCCAAAAAGTTGTACAACAGGATGCCTCACGCAATCGATATCCAACAACAATGGACCCCCACAACAAGGCCAACGTCTCCACAGACACAGCAAGTGCACAGGCGCAGAAGCCGCAGATGACAACACCGCACCAACAGGGGCCGCGGGCATGGAATTGGATACACAAGTCACCACCAAAGGATCACTCCGAGCACTCCAGAGACACATCCTCGTTGAACATCTTGTCACACGCACCGAGCAGGTATGGGCGAATTTCGTTTCAACGACCAAGCATTCGGCGCCATTGAATGGCACAGAGTTGCTGGAGCCGCCCTCCGATTCAGCTGGCGTCATTCCAGTCCCGGGAACCCCGTTGTACAGACAATACGAGGCGTACCTCTTATCCACTGCCAAGGACAAACTCGATGCGGTCGTGTCCAGCGTCACTCTCGATGGCCAGCATCTTGTGCCGTATGTCGAGACTGTCGGATCTCTCCTCGCACACTTGGGTGCCCTATTGGACAATACGAACGATTGGCAGGCAATGATCTCGACCCAGATGTCCTACGTTTTGACTGGCCTTTCTCGTGGGAAAAGTGTTCGGTTCAAGTCCGTGTCTGGAAATAAGTTTGCCTTGCCCGTCCAAACAACAAGGCGTGCCTCATTTTGCGCTTCGGAAACCAAACGCAGGAAGGGTACAAGCACATTGGCGAGCACTCAATTGCATCCCCTGTCAACCCTCAGCTACCATGCGGTCACGCTCCGTTTACATACGATCCCCTGTGGACGGGTCAACAAAGCACCGACCCGCGTCCATGCTTTGGAAGCGGCCAGCACTTGCTCTTGGCCGAGAATCCGCACGTTCTCGCGCGCTCAATCGCCCACTCGCGTGTTGCTCTGACCGACTTTGGCCCGCCAAGTGCCGCCTACTGGTCCACCCTGATCGAAGCCGAGCAAGACCCTGCTCGCGTGGCCGCACTGGAAACCTTGAGCGAACCAGCGTGGCAAACGCACCGGTCGCTTGCGGCCATTCAACTCTTTGGCTGCATGTTCGACATCGCCCACGCGACGTGCCCTGTGTTTGCGGCGCGGATTACGGACGCGCTGGACCAACGAATCGCCGACATTGTTGAGTCAGGACAAGTATCGAGCGAGGAGAAAATGGTCGACATGGCCCTCATGTGGATCAAGGAGGAAGTCGGGTGGCATGTGGCGTCCGAGGTGCTCGAGGTGCTCGAGGTGGAAGGTGTGGAACAGTCAGAGGTGGACGGGGCCTGTAATTTGGTGGACGATGACGATGTCAACCAGATTGAGGATCGGGACAGTTTGCTGGCAGCGATTGAAATGTATCGTGAAGAGTATGGGATGCCGGAACCACAACCAGTGGGCGGACTCGTTGCACCGGATTCCGAGGTGGATTTGCCGGGGCTGGTGTGAAGAATTTGGGATTGTAGTCCTCAATAAATTGTCACGGGCCTGAGAGTCCATACGGCGCAAAATGACGAGTGATTGATGTGGTGTTGCCCGCAATCCGCAACTCGAATGAATCCTTCTTTGCCAGGCATCTATTCGTGTATGGTTTCGTTTTCTTGCGCTTTATGCCAATCTGTGCCCGGGCCTTCATGTCCGATTTCGGCAGAAGAGTGATATCATAATATCTTGTGTACTTATTCTTACACCTTGCCAAAAACTACTGATTACAACTCATGCTAGTGTGCCAATCCTCCTCGACGATCCACGCACTCCTCAGACCTCCTCTTACCCCTGGCCATGTACAGGACCACAACACACGCCCCAACCGTGGCGACCACCACCATGGCATACAAGCTCATATCGTACACACTTTGTGCAGGCACGCCAGCCTCCCTCTGGCTCTTGATGACAGCAGTAAACCCAACGCCGCCCACGACCCCACCAGCGGCCCACGCCGTCATGGCCACGCCATACAAGCCCGCAATGTGCCGCGTGCCAAACACGTCGCCAATGAGGCCCGGAATCAAGGCCGCGCCGCCGCCGTACAAGCTCGTGAGCGACCACATGGCCACGACAAAGACCGGAAACAAGGCATACGCAAGAGCAAAATACAAAGCAATGAGCGAAGCGATGGTGAGCACAAACACGGAAAGGAGTAGCGGCAAACGCGGTAGCGAATCTGAAAGCACGCCCATGAGCAGCCGGCCGAGCACGTTGAACCCGCCATTGACACCCACAACCCAGGTGGCTGTTGCGACAGATTTTCCGAACGCCAATTGGACCATGTCGGCGACACGCGAGATGAGGACAAGGCCCGGAATCACGGAAAGCAGGAACATGAGGTACAGGAACCGGTAATCGATTGACTTGATGTCGCGTACAAACTCATCCACGTCTTCAATGGTGTGAATCGAGAGGGCGAGCGATGCACACCTGTGGCGCAAAGGGATCATTGGAATGTCTGGAGACGGGTCGTTGTCGTTGGCGAGCGTCGACGCGGTCATGGCCTCGAGCTCGGCTGACTGCCCAGGGTGGTGGTGGCCAGTTCCGGCGCTGGATTTGGGAGCGTGTGGGCAGTTACTTGCACGGCAATTGGCTGCCATCAAGTCAGGGGGCGGGAAGCGCATGACGAGGGCAGAGAGCATTTGAACCACAAAGTAGGTGCAGCCGAGGACCAGGAACGTGCCCATGACACCCATGGCCTCAATCAGGGCCGACTGCGTGAAACTGGCAATCACGGAACCCAGACCAAACGAGCCGACGGCTACACCGGCACTGAACCCCTTGCTTTCTGGGTACCATTGCTGCAGAACCGAGACTGGAATCAAGTAACAGCAGCCAATACCGAAACCGCCAATGGCACCATAGCCGATGAAGAGTAGCGGAACCGATTGCACGTGCATGGCGAGGACCGTAATCATTTGGCCGATAAAGAAGAGCGTGGCGCCAATCATGGTCATGCGACGCGGGCCATGGCGCTCCAACCACGGGCCGCACAAGAAGCAGGCGAGACCAAACGAGGCAACGGCGGCGTAGAAGGTTTCGGAAATGAGTTCGGCGTGAATGTCTTGGTCGTTGCCCTCGTTCAGGCGCTTGGTGATGGGCGCATTGTACACGGACCAGGCGTAAAATGAACCGGCCGACAGCTGAATAAAGATCGTGGCAGGGATGAGCAACCACCGCTTGAAGGGCACGTTGCCGTAAATGTAAGCTTCGCGCTCCAGCTGTCGATGGCGGGAATGGATCAGGCACGATGACAAAAGGTCAGTAAGAGAGGTATCCATGAGCGAACCTGCTGGGCGGAAGCCCGCCGTCTTGAGTCGGTAAAGTGTCTCCTCAGCCAGTTTTCCTTGGATGAAAGACTGGAAGGCATGGCGAGTTTTCGGTGTTTCTGAGTAGTCAAGTGAGTAGTGTCTGGATGCGCTTGAAAGCAATCGGTATACAACCACTGGACCGTTGCGAGCCTGAGGAAGTCAGGGCACGTATACAGTTTTAAAGGGTTTGTGGGAGCGCCGACCACACAACATGACGCGAGATCGAAACCTTAAACCACGGCAACGCTCGACGGGTCCTTGGTGCAAGAGTGGCGCAAATGGCGTGAAACATCAGTGCAGACTAGGGATGATTGACCTCTTGTATGTCGCAAGGTTGCTTTTCGAGACTCTGAATCAGAACAAATCATGAACTTCGTGAATCGGTTCCGTTGCGGGGTGGCAGATAGTCGACCAGCCAAGCCGGCACAAGCACGCGACGGGTGTTAGACAGTGAGCAGGTATGGAGGCCAATCGACCTTGCAGCGCCGTTAGGCGCGGGAAAGCGGGTATGTGCTTTCGACGAGGCCATTGATGGCAAGTGGAATCGGCATAGCACGAAAGGTGATAAGTGATACCGCCCTTGGGACATTGGTGAACAAGTTGGGCGCATATTGTGCAACGGGTTCGGCTGCTCCTGCTCTTGGTCTACAACCATCCGCGGTTACCAAGAAAAACACCACGAGCGTGGCAGCACGGCCAGACCATCCGTTGGCAAGACACAGCGACCCGGTGGCCCGTTCCGTCGGCGATATGCCGGACTTGGAGTAACGCACTGTGCATGCATTTGCACGGGTTGCATAGAGTGTACGTACATTGAGCCGAGGTCCATCCATTACGTATCTATCAAATGTGCGGCCGGATTCTGAGCCATGCAGCGCTGATACCCTCGTTGCTTGCCCCCAGCATATTTAGTCACTCGATCCATGCATCAAGACCCATGGGTCCGAGCGCTCGGGACCGCGTCTCGAAAGAACACGTCACGTTCAAGCGACTATTGATCCCACTCGAGCCGTTGACATGTGCGCAAGTCCTTATACGTATGTAAATACCATGATGTCTATGGCCGTCCTTCACTGATGATGATGCGTCAGGGCATACGTTCGGTCAGTGAGGCATATGGAGGTATGGATGCATTGGCTTCACGTTCAACCTCACACTCTTCACTGACATGAAGAGTGGATGTCTCACTCGATCAATCGATGAGATCATGTTGAAGTTCGGTACAGAGCGGAAGGGCGCCAAAGTATAATTGAATTTGCAGAGTGAACGTAGTTATGTACAGCGTATCTCTACTACATCTATCCAAATCACTATATGTATACGTACTCACTTTCTCGCCCCCGCCCTACGCCTCCTCACCATCAACATGGTCAACAAGACGGCCCCCAACGTCGACAACGGCACCATGGAAAAGAGCGTCAAGTCCAGGACATGATTCTTTGCCACGCCCGCCTCCTTCTGACTCTTGATGACAGCCGAATACGTAAACCCGCCCACAACCCCGCCAAGTGACCGCGCCGTCATGGCCACCCCATACAACCCCGAAATGTGCTTGTTGCCAAATACATCGCCAATCAAACCCGGAATCACGGCCGACGATCCGCCATACAGAGCCGTGATGGTCCACATGCTCGCAAGAAACAACGGAAAGTTTGTGAGCGACAGCGACAAGTACATGGTCACGGTGGCCACAATGGTCACGACAAACACAAGCATGAGCAGGAGAACCCTTGGCACGCGGTCTGACAGCACGCCAAGCACAATGCGCGCGAGGACGTTGAATCCGCCATTGATGCCCACAACCCAGGTGGCCACATCGGCGGGCTTGTCGAAGGCGAGCTGCACCATGTCGGCCATGCGTGACACGAGCACGAGACCAGGGATCACGGACAGGAAAAAGATGGCATAGATGAAGCGGTAGTCGGCGGATTGGATGTCGAGAAGAAAATCGTCCACGTCGTCAATGGTGTGTGTCGACATGGCAATGGATAATGCGATCGAGGCGCGCCGGGTGCGTGACAGACTGAAGGTGGATTCGGTCGGCGACAACGGAGACTTGAGTGCATTCGCCGCAACCAGTTTTGAGTCGGCAACAGTTGGAAAGTCGGTCAATGTGTCCGTGGACCCAACACCTTGCTTTCCACCTCGTTCTTCGTCGACGACGGGCATGGGTGTCCGAAACATGGATGGCTCGTTGGCCACCGCCGCAGTCGATGTGAGCGGCGTCATGGACCCGCGGCGTTGCTGTTGTTTGGTTGGCAGCTTGCACTGCACCGACTTGACTCTGTCGACCACCTGCTCCTCATCCGACGTGGGCTCCAACGCTGCTGCCGCCGCCACGGCCAACATGGACTCGATTGGAGGAAACCGCATGACAAAAGCGGCACCGACCTGGACCACAAAGTACGTGCACCCGAGCACAACAAACGTCAAGGTGACACCGACTTGCCGAATCAGCGCCGCCTGCGTAAAACTTGCCACGACGGACCCGAGGCCAAATGAGCCCACCGATACGGCCGCACTAAACCCCTTGTTTTCCGGATACCACTGCTGCAGAATGGACACGGGGATCAGGTAGCAGCATCCAATGCCAAATCCGGCAAACACGCCATAGCCAATAAACAGGAGTGGCATGCATCGGAGGTACATGGAAAGAGCGGCAATCAGCTGGCCGATGAAAAACAATGTTGCGCCAATCAGCGACATGCGGCGCGGACCATGGCGCTCGAGCCACGGGCCGCACAGGAAACATGCAATGCCGAAGAAGGCAATGGTCACGTAAAACGATTGCGAAACGAGTTCGATGGAGATGCGGTCGGGAGACGTTGGCGGCAGGTCCGAGTTCATGTGTGTGGTGAGAGGAAGGTTGTAGACTGACCAGGCGTAGAGGGAGCCTGCGGCGAGTTGCGTGAGGATTGAGGCGGGAATGAGGTACAAACGGCGGAAGGGTGTGGTGCCAAAGAGGAAGGCTTCACGTTCGAGCTGTTTTTCCGAAGTACGAGAGAAAGATGAGTTAGTCGTTGAATTTTGAACGACACAACGATGACAGAGCACATGCCTGTTTCGACGTGGTTCGGCGCCGCGAGTCGGTAAAGTGACGCTTTAGCCAACCGACCTTGGGACTCGACACGCTCTGGGTAGACTTGGGAGAACTGGTGTTGTTATTGGATACCATGGTGATGGTGACCGTCGCTCGGCTCGCTTGGCAGATTTGAGATGATGTCGCGTGTGGGAATGGATACGGGAATCCGAGATGGTTGATGTTGGGTCCATAGAATATAGGTGAATGAGTTCGATGAAGCTCTTTGTGCTAGGATAATGAATCATTTGAATACATGGGCGTGACATGTCGAGGGCAGATGGATGGGGTTGCAGCTGCCTTTTTATGCCAAACGGATCTGTAAACGAAGAAAATACGGGGCGGAAGAAACCGGGTCGATTTTGGTCATTGACTGACTCTGTTTATTCTTCCTTATTCGCAATACCGCCCGAGTATTTCAGGGTCGCCCGGCTTACCGAAAAGTAAAATGGAGGGGCCAAGCCCTTGAACGATCGCGAGTGGAGGCACGCGTCAAGATAATGCACGCGTCTCAGATCTTTGGGCAACCTTGTTCGCACCTGCCGAAAACCGCGGCCGGAAATAGAGACAGCGAGCGACGGATCCCGGGGTGAACTCTCATGACTCATTTACATTTGTTCTGTTTCATTGAGTGAACGAAATATGGAAGGTGCGTCTTTACACATTTATGGCGCAAGCGAGTCCCTCCGCCAATGACGCGCGCGACAGTTCACGATGATTGCTGTCAATACTTCCCTGTAACACCGCCGTCGGTTGCAGTGCATGATACATGCCTGACTGCGGCTGTCGACCGCCAAGCATTTGATGATTGATCGGAAAGATTCGGGAAGTGCGCTCAGAGAGGGACCCAGCACACCATCCATCAAACGCAGTGCTGGCGCCTGGCTCAGGGACTCGGACGGGGACGATGACGAGTTTCACAGTTGTTGGGTGTATCGATGTGTCGATACCTATCGGTGTGTGCCGGTCCTCGCAGTTTCCCCTCAAGGCAATGTTAGGAGTGAGAGTCGTGAAAATTTCCATGAATGACGGCAGCAGATCAGCAATAGACGATGTGAGACAACATTCGTACTGCAAAGGCAAGTCACAACAACGAACAACGATCCGATGGCACCAGTCACTCGGCAGCTTCAACCCCCAACACTTCCCTCAAATACTCGCCCACCAAATCGGCCCTGCCGCCTCCCTCCCCACTACCCACCTCGTCATCCAGCACCCCGACCGCCGCCGTGGTCAATCCCCTGCGCACCTCACCCACATCTGCCTCCAAAACCACCTTGGCCATTCGCATGCCTTTGACCTCGTCCTTGCCCAATGCCGTCGACCGCTTGGACCTGGACCCCGCTGCTTGGCGTGCCGCAGATGCAGTGGCCCCCGGCGCACGCATCAGCCGAAGGAGGCGATCGTGTTCGAGTACAGCCACCAGGTCGCCAAACTCGGCCTCGTGCACGGGCTTGAGCGGCACCGAAGGGAATTGGGCCACGAGCGTGCAGTATGTGTTGTAGAGCTGCATGCACGTTGGTGGGCCGGCCACGCCGCTCGACGTCTTGGTAGCCCCCGGCGTATCTGTCGACCAAGACGAGCCAACATACGTTCCGAGATCCACTTGCCCGGCGAATGGCGTGACACCCAGCTTGTCCTTCTCCATGCCATTGACCTTGGGCGCAACCAGAGACACGAGTGCCGCAAGCGCGAGTTTTGCATGTGCGGGCTTTGCGCGCACACGCACAACCACGCCCGAGACACTTGAAGTGGCTGCACCCGCGGCGCCTCCACCACTCGCGGAAACAGACGCTGCCTTGGCGGCCATGCCCTTGATTACCTCGTGCACCTCCTTGACATCCACGGCCACCTTCCCTGCCCTTCGTGCACGCGCACACGCGTCACGGGCAATGGCCAGTGCCTTGCGCACGTCGCTCGAGTCCTTGGCCACGGCCCGGGCAATGAACATGGCGGCGGCTGGTTTGAGCTTGTCCTTGCCAAAGCGCGATTGCAGGACTTGGACGAGCGAGGGCACCGAGTATGAGTGGAAGGTGAGCGTGAGCGGGGCAAGCGGGCCCGTGAGGTGTGGGAGCAGGCGCGCCGTCAGGTCGAGGGCGTTGGCGATCCCGATGAGTGCCAGGTGCGGCGAGAGTTGGTGGGTTAGTGAGAAGAGGGAGTAGAGGACAGCGGGGAAGTCGGTTGAGCCGGAGGTGGAGGCGGATGGCGGGTACAGGGCGTCGAGCTCGTCGAGAACGAGAATGCTGCGACAGGATGACAAAATGAGTACGTGAGTGCTTCATTTGGAATATGGAACAAACCGGATGGCGTACACTGGCGGCTGCTTGCGGGACGATGTCTGTTGGACCACACTGGCCTTTCGACCACGTTTCTTGACTGGGGTGCTTGGCAGCGCATTCTCTACATCTGCCTCCTCTTTTTCCTCGACGACGTGCTCGCGGATCAGGGATTCAATGTGCTTGACGCCCAGTGCTTCCTTCTTCCTTGCGCTAGACGCCTTATCGTCCGGAAGGCCCAGAGTGATCCTCAGCAACCGGACAATCTTTGCATACACGGCCTCGGGCGGGCGCAACGAAAAGCAATTGACATGAATGACGGTTGCCTGTGTGGGCGGATAGGCAGAGACAAGTTGCGTGACGAGGGCCGTTTTGCCGACGCCGGGCGATCCACAAATGTAGAGAGACGAAGAGGTGATTGGTGTCGATTCGGGGGATGTTGGTCCCGAGGGAGGAGGGCCGAGGTGGTGTGTCAGAAAAGATCGGATGACTGTGGACTCTGTGTCGCGGGCCACAATTGTCGTGCATTCGCCCGTCGCTGCAGGTGTCGGGTTGGCCACCCGTTTGAGTAGATCTGGGATCGGGTTGGCCGCTTCGGGTGCATCCGACGAGTTGATTACTTGTGCAACCAGCGGAACTGGCGGGGGAACAGAGAGCGGTTGAGGCTCTTGCTTGGGTTTGGACCTTGAAGGGGTTGGCACGACCACTTCCACTTCCACTTCCACGTTAATGCGACGACGCTGCGACCGAGTGGCGGTGGTGCCAGCGGCATCTGCGCTGCCCGAGTTTTCGTCACGGTGTGAGCCGTCAGCCTCTGTTCTGGAATCAAAGTCGGTGTCGCTGACCTTGCGCTTGGGTGTGGATTTGGTCTTGGCCTTTGTGATCTTGGCCGTGGCTGTCGGCGTGGCTGTGGGCGGAGCCGTTGCCCGAGAGGCAGCCGAGGTGGGATTGGGTGTGGATCGCGAGCGGAGATTCATATCTTTGAGAAAGATTGCATCGAGTCGCAGAAAGCAGTATTTACACCATGATCCATCGTCATGAATACAATACGCGACGAGTATTTGTGTATTTACCAAGATGAGCTGACGTGTGTGAGTGTGAGACGAGCTTGGGAGAGACGTGATCAACTTCCCTCACGAAAGTGACTCACTTGTTAACAGTTCTGCCAATCATCATCCGTCATGGCCAAGTAATCCATGTCCACGGCCCTGCGGTCTGGCGCCCTGCCCACCATGAACTTGCGGAACGTGCCCTCGTACACAAACCCAAGCTTGACGGCCGCCCGCCGACTCGCCACATTGCTCGGCATGCACTTCCATTCCACGCGCCAAAACCCGAGCTCCTCGAATGCCCAATGCAAGACTGTCGCCGGCGCGGCCTTGCCCACAAATGTGCCGCGGTAGCGCGTGTCATACCACACATGGCCCAGCTCGGTGCGCAAGTGTGCGGGGACGGTCGACAGCAAGGCGATCAGGCCGATAACTCTGCCGCCCGCGTCCGACTCGCTTGCGCAAGTGCGAGTGGGACTGGGCGTGAGTGTGACCCCGTCAGGTTCGTAGGTTGTATGGATCACAAAGCCAACCACGTCCGGTTTGGCAAAGAAACGGTCTTGGATAAAGTGCGTATAGTCATCCAGCGTTGCAAAGGGGCCGTACGTGAAGCCGCCATAGTAAGGATGTACGTTTGGATCCTGCTTGTTGTTGGCGTGCTCGTGCGGGTGTGAAATGGAATACAGCGTCGGGATGTCGGCCAAGGTGAGAGGAGTCAGGGTGAGGCGGCCACACGGAGATGTCAGCGGCGTGAGTGGGAAGCAGGAGATGCCCTCATGAGATGAAAGATCTGGTACGACATATCCAAAACTTTGTGAGTGGAGACGGTCGGTCGTGACGCCTCTTGAACGAACAGCACGCACGCGTCGTCTGCGGCGTTGGCGTTGGTGGGTGTGTGAGGAACAGCTTGCTCATGATGCAGCAGGTGGTGATAATGGACGGAGCTATAGAGGTATGAACGACCCACGCATCTACATAAGTCCATATGTGGATCGATGGATGGGTGTGGCTGCGGACGAGAAGCGGACGTGATTGCTTCATCAAATGTTGGCCCCATGCTTTGATCGTCGGCTGGGCACCGGCGGCTAAACCCGAGCGAGTCATTGGGTCACGGGCCCGAGATTTCATTTGCTGCGCATCACGTGGACCATGTAGCGGTTGAAAATGGCCGATTGGCCACGCTCCAAACCACGTCATCCCGTTTTGGAAATCAAATCAACAGAGTCTGTGGCTGACTGTGTGGTCAAAAGCAACGCAATTCCCTCCCATCCACTCCCGCTCCTACTTCCACTTCTCTCTCGCCTCACCCCACCGACCGATCCATGACATTTTAACAAAACGACATCAGTCCAACGTCACATACTGATCGTCGACCTGACTCGACCTGCCCAGCGCACCCATTCCCACATCAACCTCTGTAACGTTCCGTAGCGTGCCGTCAACGCTGCCCCGCCCGCCTCCCAACATGGCCTTCTAAACGCTTTGCCGTCGTCCACTCTCTGAACCCCGTTAGCGCTAAACGTTACCTCCCTTGGTAATCCCTCGCCCGCTAAAGGAAACCCTGCTGCCCAGCACTCGCTCCTCGCACCCCCCTTTCAAAATGCCGACCTAACGCCCCCCGTCAAAATGGCTCCTGCCACATCCCCCCGTTAACCCAAGTTTTTCACATCTATCTATCTATCTATCTTTCTCTCACCCCACAAAAAAAATCAGCCTTATCTTATCTCTCCTTTCATTGATTGTCTTTTCATTACTTTTTGCTTGCCTGATTGATTGATTTCTTATTTTTTTTCTCAAGAAAATGTCGTTCCACAACACTTCCAACGCCTTCCACGACGATCCGTCCTCTTTCCTCATGTCGTCTGCCGCCGCGCCCTTCTCGTCCTCGGCGTTTGATTTTGGCGAGCACTCGCTCGACGATCACCTCAACTCGCTGCTCGCGGCTGACCCGAGTCTCGCGTCCTTCCCGTCCTCGTCGTCTGCTTCCGTCTCGTCGTCTTCCTTCTCCTCGTCCTTTGCTACGTCTTCCTCCTCGTTTCCCCTGACTGCCTCGTCCGTCCCCGCGCTCGTTTCTGCCTCCAACCTGCAGCCGGCCCCTGCCACGTCGCAGTCGCAGTCGCAGTCGCTTATGCCCACGGCTGCCGACCACCTGATCGCGAGCCTCCTGGGCGACGATCTCATGTGCACCTCGCCAACCACTGGCTCGCCCTCATCCTCGTCGGCACCTGCCTCTGTGGATCCCGCCAAGCTTGCCGCTGCTGGCTTGCCCGCCGACTTTGAAGCCGACTTGTTTGCCCTCTTTGGCTTCGACTCTGTCGCGCCAACTCGCCAAGCACGCATGCCCACGCCCGCACCAGAGGACTTGCCTGCGCTCGAGCCGCCCTCACCAAAGGCCAAGCCTGCGTCTGCTGCGCCCGTTGCTGTTGCTCCCGTCCCTGCAGCTGCACCGCGCCGTTTGTCGCAGCCGTCTGCTACTGCAATGCCAGCGGCTTCGTTCACGGTGCCCGTCATGCACTCGCAGCCGACTCCCGCAATGGTGCCCATGCTGTCTGCCCCGCACCCCGCACAGCCCCAGCCCCAGACGCAGCCCCAGTTGTACTCGGTCATCAACGTGACGGGCCCCAACAACCAGCCCACGACCCTGCTCGTGCCCGTGTCTGCTGCTGCGGCCCCCGCGGCAGTCGCCACCACGCCCGCCATGCCCACCATGCCCGCCATGTTTGCTGCTCCTGCTCCTGCGCCGGCCTCGGCCATGCCCAACGCGCTTCCGGCCGTTGCACAAACGGCCGCCGCGTCGCTGTCGGCGTACCACCAGCATCGCCTGCAAGAGGCTGCGGCCGCTGCCGCTGCCGCTGCAGCTGCATCTGCTGGTCCCGCAGGCAAGCCCCTCAAGCCCAACTCGCTTGCGGCTGCGGTGGCCAATGCATCGGCCACCACGGCTGCCGCCGGTCTCAAGCCGTTGCTGCCCGCCATGGCCACGGCACCCGCTGCTGGCACGACGGCACCCGTGATCAAGAAGCCCGAGTGCTCCAAGGACGGCACCACCACGGGCAGCAAGCGTGCCAAGCTCGAGATTCCCGACGAGGTGCTCGAGTACCCGTCGCACTTGATTCCGTTGGACGCGCCCATTCAAAAGAAGCGCAAGCGTTCGTCGGGCGACACGGCCTCGGGCGACGCTGTGGCCGCCGAGCAGGATGCTGCCGACGAGGACGATGCGAGCAACCCAGAGGCTGCCAAGCGCATCAAGAACACGCTTTCGGCGCGCCACTCGCGCGCTAGGCGTGCGGCAAAGATGAACTTTTTGGAGGCGCGCGTCGTGGATTTGGAGGCGGAAAACGAGTCACTCAAGCGCGAGTTGGAAGAGGCCAGGAGAATGGTCAGTGAGATGAAGGCCGCCGCGCAGCAGCACCAGCACTTGGCCCACAAGATGCCTGCGCAAGCGCAGATGTTGGCGCGTGGTATGCCCCCGAGGATTTGAGTCATGCCTTTTTGTTTTGATTGCGCGCTTACTTTTGAGTGCACGTGAGGTCTTTTGTCCGTTTGGATTTCGTTGGTTTCTTGTTGTTGAATTGTATTCTTCTTGTCCCCCCGTCCCTCACCGTCCCCTTCTATTTGTATTCATTCAATCTCTTCAGGCTCATTTCCTTCACTCTTTGTTATTAGTTTCTTCTTTCTTTTGTATTTATCTAGTCTCCACACAGTTTGCTGTCATCATCTTGCTCAACACAGTCATGTTTTTGAGTCCTTGGGAAGAAGACCACTGGGAGGCAATATATATCCATGACACGTATTCATGGGACAAAAGGCCAGCATGCAAAGTCCCATTCCGAAAACGAAAACGGTATCGGCGCGCTTGCTCGTGAGAAATGCGCAAGTAAAAATTGCGTGGTGTTGACAACAAGCATCCCTGGAATTGGGTAGTTGGCGTACCAATGATCCTCTTGGCCATGTCCTCGATATCCATGGAGAGCCGCCGCATTCTGATTCGTTTCATTGTAGTCTGCATGGTCGGGAAGTGGGGAAGTGGGGAAGAAACTGCCATGATGCCATGCATCGATTATGTTTGTGCCAATACTGCGACTAGAAAAAGTACACTGCCAAATCACGGCCTCCTCGTCAATGCTCACACAAGTTGTACTCAGCACCATACGTCAACTCGTTGCTGGTACTGGCGCTCATCGACCGCTCCTCCATCAGCTCCAGCCGAATCTCCTTTGCCTGCTCCATCGTCATGGCCACCTTGTCGCCAATCATCTCAACCAACTCCACGGGTAGCTTGGACGCCAACGGATTGGTCGGATCCTTGACAAACTCGCGGGCCAACCAATCGGCTTGCTGCGGCGGAACCACGGCTGACGACAACACGTCACCGGATTCGGATCGAGCGGGATCAATCAAGAAAAAGGCCAAGATCTTGCGATACCCAGGGCGAGACTTGTCCTCGAGCTCGAATGGGAACACCTTGTGCTGGTACATGTTGGGGAACACAACGGCCCGGCCTTCATGGGCGGTAATGTAGCCCTTGCCCTGGCACAAAACGTATCCCATGTTGGGCGTGTGGAGGCCGTAAATGTCGCTCAACACATAATGCTGCTGGTGGTCGACAGTCGGGGGTTGGACAAAGGAACGGAAATGCAAGCGCGACTCGGTGATGTTATCCATGGCGTAGTAATAGAGACCAGTCGCAATGATGGACTCGTTGAGCATGCCTTCGACATGCCACGAGCCACCGGGGTATGTCGGGTTGTCGGGCGTGAGGTGGATGTTGGCAAGCTTGACAATGACCTGAAGCCGCTTGCCCGCCAGCTGCGAGTGTGGCGACATGGTGGGCACGTCCACGGGCGCGGGCGGCACGAATCGACGGGGCACTTTGGGGCGGTACACACGCGCGTACGAATCGTCGCCGAATGATGTGATCCCTTCGGGCTGACCCGTCACACCAATTGGCGCCGTCATAAAGTCAGTGAGCGCATTCGTCCAGTACTTCTCGTACGGATACTCTTGATCTTCGTCCTCAAATTCTCGCCCGACATATGACGGATCCTCGGACTCGGATTCGGTCGCGGATTCAACTTCTTCGAGCATCTCCGCCGCTGTCATGATCTCCTCGCTCTCACTTGCTGTATCCACGTCCATGGGATCGTCACAATCGGCGCCTGGGTCACCGTCGCCACCAATCGTAAACATGGGCAAGTTGTCGTTCTTGTGGTTGATTTTCCTGCGCGGGTCATCCCAGTTGCCGACGTCCTCTTCCTCTTCTTCGGCTTCTTCTTGCTGCTCATCGCCTGCCGCAACGCCCGCGAAATCGTCGTCGGATCCAATAAAGTCCTGCTCGGATTCGCCCGATTCGACGGGGACAGTGTTGTACCAAAAGTCGGGCGCTGAATCAAGAACAGGAGGGGGACGTGAATGATGCAGGTAGTCGGATACGACAGCTAATGAGATGCGCACATACCAGTACAAATTCGAATGGGCCGTGGACAATCGATGCGGACAAGCGCCTGCTCAAACATGGGCAGCATACTCGCAAACACATCGCCCAGCACCTGGTACAGCTCGGGGTGGTCGTCCGGGTGCAAATTGTTGATGTACGACACAAACTGAGCCGACTTGCCCTTGGCATCAACTTGGATCTCGGCAGGCAGCCACTGGAACTGCGACGACATGAACTCTTCCTCGTACGGCTTGGGCACTTGTGAGGGTGGATTCACAACCCCCGCGCCTTGCGCCCCCGCCCTCGCCACCGATTCCTTAACGAGTTTGCTCGCTGCTCGGGCGGAAATGCGCAAGTCCTGCCGTAAACGACAGGGAACAGCGAAGGGTGGACGAGATCGAGTACTTGGTCGTTCGACTTTGGATGCCAATCCTTCTTGTGCTCAGGCACATCTTCGAGCTTGGCCGCCAACTCACCAGTCGCATGCGGGTCGCCACGGGCAACAACGAATCCGACGCAAAGACGTTATCCGGTCCGGCGGCCAATGGCTCATGCTCGGCTTGCCATGCAAGCTCCTTGAAGGCATACCGAAGCACACGAAGCTTGTTGCGCTCTGTCAACTGCGACTCGAGCTCCCGCCGCCACTTTGCGCGAATGGCGGGCGACTCGCGAAACTTGGCGGCCCAGTTGCGCTTGTTGCGCACGGCGTTGAGCACGGCAACGATTTGTTGCTCGACGAGCGTGAGCGGAGTGTAAGGAATGAGCTGCGTCAGCTCGGGGATGTTTTCAAAGCCATATTCTTCGTTGAGGCCAGAATACAGATCGAGGAACGGCAGGCGAGCTTGCACAAAGGCGTCCTCGACATTCGGGGTAGGTTGGCCAGTTGACATGATGATGGCAGTGATGAGGTCGATTGGTCAACGGGCATGTAGGATACTTGCATTGTTTGACTGGATTAGCCCTTGGCCGTGAGAGGAGGCATATCACGGGCTCAAGCTTTAAGTATTTCTGGCTTTCCTTTTCATTCGCGGTACCACATCGAGTCACTCAGCGCCACCGACACCGTGCATGCGGTGGATACCGTAACTGGAGCCTTTTCCTCTCGGCCGACTTGTGATGAACTTTATATCCGTGACTGGTCGTGCTGTGCTGGCAGCTACTTACTTCTTCGTCGTCTGTGTGACTTGACCACCCATAGTTGTGATTCAATTGTGAGATCAAGTTCACAATTACTGAGATTGCGTGAGACATGAGCTACCGACTTACAAGAATCATTCGCACTGAAACGAACCCAATCATTCCTTGGGAATCACAAAACACTCCCGTACTGCTCCAGCGACTTGATGAATGTCGCGAGTCAACTCAATCGTTCTTGCCGCCAGTACCTCTTTTTGCTGTTCCATGTCACTGCCACACCGTCAATCATCTTGCTCAACCCCGAGTCCCGCACGAGAACGCTCAACAGTCGCGGTTGCGCCAACGGAACCTCGGCAACATGGTTTTTGAATCGGATCGCTTGCGAACCCATTTCGTCTTGATTCGCCCCTTCGCTGGCGGTGTTATTGTTGTTGACGCGGTCATACTTGGTGAGCATCTTGACCGAGACATGGGAGTGGGTTGGGGATCAAGTGCTGCGCTAAGACGTGCCAAGACCAAGCGTTGACAAACTCCAATCGCAAAACACCGACGGCCCGCCGAAACTCGTTGGAAGCCGCGCCAATGCGTGTTGCTCGCCAGTTCGGTCCCCGCACAAAATCGTCTCCTTGTTTTCGCGGACATACGGGTCAATGACCCACAAACCCGTTGGCCAAGGCCCACACTTCGGAATCGTATCCGGCATGCGCGCACCCAAATCGCACGCGTGGCATCACAGGTACCGTTTCCCGCAAATCACTCGACACATTCACCACATGGACCCATGTGTGCCTCACAGACCGGTCCGAGATACTATACCGCAATCCCTTTTTTCTGGGTCCGTTAGGCTCAGGCGCGATCTCTGTGGTCGCCGCGGCCGACTGGTTGTCGACAGACCAACCCTTGGGCCGCCATTTCTGCTGCTGAGACCCGACACTTGCCAGACGCTACAAACAGGTGCTCCTTTCGGCGTGCGTTGTTTCCGACGCGGAGGGACGCGGTAGATCGACCCAGAAACGCAGAGATGGGATGGCGGTCGAGAGCTGGTGTTGCTGAGCGGCAGAGCGAATACGAAAGCCGAGCCATTCTGGAATTGCGAGGGAGATGTCAACTGCTTGCGCGTCGCTGAGTGTGGTGGGTGGAGGCCGGACCGGCGGGTGAGCGGTCGACTCTGCGGTTTGCTGGCCAGGAGGATCGCGGGAGAGCATTTTGGAGGGCTGGGCTTGGGTTTGTGTTCGGTCCTTGATTGGCCTTTCGTTGCATTCGTCATCGCTGTGGAAAGCGCTTCACTCTTGAACAAACTGAACAAGCTGTGATCAACTGCAACTCAATGGATTGTTGCCGGACCAAAGTTGGACAAAAGACATGAGAGAAGGGGGCAGTATTTGCCGTCGTCACAATCTCAACACCAAATCGCCCGGCACTCTCCACTCACTTCAAACCGAAGAATCGGCCAAATCCCTACCCAGCTTGGTCCACAGCTTGAGCTTGACGGAATCATGCCAATCGTCGTCGGTCATGGCCAGGTACCACGACGTGCGAGCAAATCCGTCACGAACGACCATGTGCTTGCGGAATGTGCCTACAGACACGGCGGCAGAAACTGGTCAGTCTACGTTGTTCAGGAACATGCCTGCTGAACCGCATTTAACAAAGTCCATGGACCTTCAAACTGGAACCCGATGCTTTCGGCGGCACCGCGACTGGCCTTGTTGCGCTCGTCGCACTTCCACTCGACCCGGCGGAACCCGAGCTCTTCGAACGCCCACTTCAGCAAAGTTGCCGGCGCGGCCTTGCCCACAAATGTCCCACGGTACCTTGTATCGTACCACACATGGCCCATCTCGGTCCGCAAGTGCCCGGGCACCGTTGCAATGTACCCGATCATGCCGATCACGACCGGCCCGCCAGCAAGCTTGGTCACGCCATCTGGTGAAGTGTTTGTGCGAATGGTGAACAGGCAATTCTCGGGTGTGTCCAAATGGTGGCTTGGCAGAAAGCAGCATAGTCGGACGGCGAGGCAAAGGGGCCGTACGGGAGGCCGCCAAAGTACGGGTGCGCGTTGGCGTGACCCGTAAACGGGACGTGCGAGATGTCATATAGAGATTGGACGTCGGCCAGAACAAAAGGGTCGAGGGTTAGCCGACCGCAGGGGGAGCTCAGGCGGGTGAGCGGAAAGTATGAGATGCCTTGGTGTGAGGACAAGTCTGCAATGTGTCCATTGGCGTGATGCTTTCGAGCGTGAGACGCAAGCACTTGCCCAGCTTTGCAGCATGAAGTTGGGATACGCACGGGTCGTTGACGGCGGCGGAGGAACATTTAGCTTTGACATGGTTGCGTTAATTGCTCACTGTGTGTGTCCTTTCATTGAGTCGCATTGGCCAGAATTTCGTTTTTCGTTGAATTCTGCCGGTTGCCTGGTCGGTCCGGTCTGCTGTCCCGATCCAGTCAGATCAGTAAGAAAAGAAACGTGGTGGCTGCCTGATCCATCATTCCCACATTTTCTACCAACATTCTCGCAATGCACACACAACAACGTGGAGCATACATGTATTCGTGTTCAGGAAAGCGAATTCATATTGTGGTCTATTGAGCAGAGAGATTACAGATTGAGAAACGACTATTGCAAAATGAACCGACAGATTGCGGAATGTGCCTCGAACGAGCTACATATACATCCCACGGAATGCTCAACTCGCAATACCCAACCGCTTCCAAAGCTTGCCCTTGACCGAATCGCGCCAGTCGTTGTCCGTCATGGCAAAGTAAAGCGACGTGCGCGCAAACCCGTCCCGCACAACCATGTGCTTGCGGAACGCACCTTCGTACGCAAACCCAAGGCTCTCTGCCGCTCCCTTGCTCGCCTTGTTCCGCTCGTCACACTTCCACTCGACACGTCGGAATCCAAGCTCTTCAAACGCCCACTTGAGCAAGGTCGCCGGGCGGCCTTGCCCACAAATGTCCCACGGTACCTTGTGTCGTACCACACATGGCCCATCTCGGTGCGCAAGTGCGAGGGAACGGTGGCGATGAATCCAAGCATGCCAATGACAATGGGCCCATCTGCCAAGTCGGTCACGCCGTCCGGGTGCTTGTTGGTGCGAATCACAAACATGACGTTTTCTGGGTTTGACCAAAGGCCCGATTGGCAAAACGCCGTGTATCGGCGATTGATGGAAATGGCCCACGTGGAAGGCCGCCATAGTATGGGTGCGTGTTTGGGTGGCCGTTGAATGGAACGTGAGACAGGTCGTAAAGTGCTGCACATGGTCCAGGGTGAGCGGTTCGAGACTGAGCCGTCCGCATGGCGACGTGAGTCGAGTCAGCGGAAAGTATGAGATGCCCTCATGAGAGGTCAGATCTGAATAGGCAGGTGGTGGGTCGAAGCAGGTCAGGTGCGTGCTTTATAGTCTGATGCATGACAAGGCAGTGGTACGAACGGGATGACAATGGCCCTGGGCGGGAAATGAGTTTGGACATGGTGCAGGAGATGGGATAAAGACATGATGCAACTACGGGGCTTTCGGCAATGGCTGAGGAGCCGCCAGTATTTATGCTTGAGTGTAGGAAAGGCATGTGCCACGGAATGAGTCAGGCCAGCACGTTGAAACGGGTTTGCCCGCATTGGCCCTGGTGGTTGCGAACACGCGCTGCAGATACGAACCACGTGACTGCGCATGAGGTCCAGGCATGAGCACGACGGGTCTTCTCGAGCAGGCAGGTTGTGGCGGAATCAGGACTGCTTGAGCACTTCGATGAACATCACATGTACATAACAATATACCAAATGCAACTATGGCAACCGACATTGCTTCCTCATCACGCCAACTCGCCACCAAGCTGTCGCTCCGGCGCCTGCTCGAGTTCTACTTTGGTGAAAAGGAGCTCCGCACACTCTACACCCACGTCAAGGAAACCATTGCTCGCGGCAGTCCCGACCACCCCTTCTTCTCCAAGGCTGGATCCCACTCCACCTCCTCTCCAAGTACTCGCGAGTCCGCAAACTCTCAACCAACGTCAACGTCCTGCTCGGTGCTGTGCACGAGTCGTCGCTCCTGGAAGCCAATCAGGAAGCGACACATGTGCGCCGGCGCGACGGCAAGGTGCCAGAGGATGTGGTGAACGAGCTGGTGGATTTCACTGCACTAGTTGTGTCAGACATTCCGTTGCTCGTGACGCAGGACGAGTTGCTGGGGTATTTTAGCAACTATGGGTCGGTCAAGGATGTGTCGCTGGTGGGAAGAGGCAAAGCCGTGATCCAGTTTGAAGACGGCAATGGAGCATCGAATGCGATGGCGCAGAGCCCGCATACGTACAATGGGGAGGCGTTCAGTGTGCAGTACAAGAAGTGCGTTCTTCGATTTCAAGTTTGCCGTGGAATGATGCTGACAGCGCGGAACAACAGGCGCACGGATACCTTTGACAAGCAGCCCGCAAAGTCATCCAAAACCAGCAAAAGCGCACTCACGACGAGTCGACCATCGATGATGTCAAGAAACCAACAGCATCTGCTCCGTCTTCAGCAACCAATTCGGCAGCCGACGCTCCACGATCCGCAGACGAGACTCTTGAGCTAGATTACAAACCCATGTGCCTTTTGCTCGTCCAAAAGCTTCCAGACACCGTCACAAAGTCGTCGCTCAAGCTCTACTTTGGCCGATGGGGATCCGTCAAGGGCATCACCTTCATCTCTTCGACCTCGAGTTCCGCAGACTCTTCGTCTTCATCGAAATCACATCCAGTCGCCGGTTTGTTTGACGACGATGAGGAAACAACCACCACCTTTTCCGATTCTCCATTCCCTTCCCTGAACACCTCGGCCGCCGCAACCACGCACACTACCACGGCCGTGATCCAGTACACGGATGGGATCGCCGACCAAATCTACCTCGCGCTGTTCCCAACTCCCGAAACGGCCACTGCGACCGACAAGGACTTTGCAGCTCAGTTTCCGCGCGCAGAGTGTGCGCCGATTGTCGGACAGGACGAGCTTGCGTTTTACGCAAAGATGCGGGCGCTGGCCGATGTCAAGCGCGCAGCGGCAAAGAACTTGGGCAAGAAGGGAAAAGGGAAGGGCAAGGCAAAGGGAAAGGCGGGCGTTGTGGATCGCATTCGCAAGGCGGCAGAGTCGGCCGGCGTGCAGGTTGGCCGGGTGGCGAAGAAGGAGAGCAAGGCGGCAAGTGGTGTGAAAGGCGGAAAGGCTTCGGGATCAGCCGCGATGGAGGTTGATGGGGCCGACGAGCGGACGGATGTGGATGAAGCGCGCGAGGGGAGCAACAAGAGACGTAGGGTGCAGGACGAGGCAGTTGAGGGGTTGATGGCTGGGTTGTTTGAAAAGTTGTAAATGTCCATTCCCTTTTTGCGTAAGTGGATTCCCCATTACAATCTTTGGACCACCGTCATCGGTTTTTGCCGTTGCCCGATGTTGCCCCCAAATCAATTGAGCAGATTGTTCAAAAACGAAAACACATGAACAACACATCACGCTACAGCCCTCAAAACTGCCCCTTGCGCTTGTGATACCTGAGTTTACGCCTTCCACCTTCCACGCCACCTCGTCCTGCAAACCTTCTCACAAACATGACACTGGTGCGGACATCCTCATGGATCTTGGTGTCCCGGCAAAATCCGGCGGATGGTGTTAAAGGTGTAGCCAGGCTCGTTGCAGCAGCGAAGGTGCAGCCTGGGTAGGGACATGGGAAGCGGTGGTTGCGGTGCCGACGAAGATATGCAGCAAAGCCTAGGCAGCAGGAGAGTTGGTGGCATTCCAGGCATGACTATGGTGGTGGCAATTGAGAATGTGACGCTCGACGTCGGCAACAGGCTTTTTGCACCCTGGGAATTGCTTCGGGTCCCAATGCGAGCGCAAATGTGTCTTCATGCGGCACTCACAAATCGGCTTACTGTAACGCTTGCAAAGAGGAGACAGTTAGTTTTAGGGCAGGAGGTATGGAGTGGCAGTCACACGGCAACTTTGGGCAGCAGTCATGCCCGTTTTGCTAACCTGCGCACGGATGTGCTTTCAAAGTCCGCCCTGTGAAGCTTTAGGGCATCATGTGCCTGGCAATAAATGCGTCATTGTCGAGGGGAGAGAGGAGACAAGAGGCGCGATCGCACATTTCTGAGTTTTTGTGGAAAGGGAAGCGCGTCAGATCGGCGGCCCAAGACGCGTGACCTTTTCCCTGGCCGGTGGTGACCGTCGCTTGCCAAGCACTCAAAAACATCAAACATGAAAGAAAAAGCATCAGAACGCAAGATGCAGACACCAGAAAATACACATGTGTGTTTGTACGGAACAAAGGAAAACAAACAACACGAAACGGTAGTGCACCTTGAAACCACGCAATCAAGAAAATCAACAAAAGAAAACAAGGCAAAAACAAAGGAAAACATCGGGAGCACCCAAGACACAGGCACACCCTGCTGTATGAGCCGTGCACATGCTTACAAGGCCAACCCGGGCACAATCACGCCGTACGGCTTGGTCTCGCCGTTCGGGTCACCTTGCACTTTCTCGACCATGATTTCAAACATGAGCGAGTCGGGGCGCGATTGCGGCACCGTCACACGGCACCAGTTGCGTGCACCGTACACATATTGGTCCTGCAACGGCTGCCCGGCGAGATCCTCCAAAAACAACGGGACCATGGCTTCCTTGGTGTGCTGGTCCATATCCAATTCGGCTGCGGACTTGTGCAAGATGGTGATGACGGCGCCAGGCGGTGCCTTGTTACCGATCGCTGATGACACCACCTGCATCATCAAGCGATGGTCCTTGGTCTCGTCGGACCGAAGACTCGGGTCAGACGAGTAGAGCTTGCCGACGCCGCAGCAGTGCACGTCACCCGACAAGAAGGTTACGCGGCAGTTGCCACGACGACGAGAAATCTCCTGGAACCGCTCAATGGCCTTGGTGCGCTCGGCAACGTGGTTCTCAGCGGTCCAGTGGTCGTTGAGGTCGTCGAGCAACTCTGGTATTGGAAAAAAAAAAATCAAGTCAGGATATCAATACAAAGCATTTCGCAGGTGCGAGAAAGAGCAACGAACCGGGCTCGCCAAGGGAGTTGAGCACATTGGTGTACACGGCCGACTTTTGGAACAACTTGACAATCTCGGACCGGCCCTCCTTGCTCTTCTTTTCGCCGGACACCAAACTTGCAATGCCGTCCATGGCCGACGTGATCTTGAGCATGGCAGTACCCGCATACTCGATGGCGCCCTCGCCCATCATGCGCGGCCACACCAACGGAATGGTGGCACCCCAAATGATGTGCCTGGTGGTGGGCGCCAAGCGCTCGATGGCTTGCCACACGAGCTCCCACGACTCTGGCGAGCAAATCTGGGTCAAGGTGCGCTCGGTGCGCACGTCCACCGTGACAAAGGCCATGTACGGGCCGTACTGCTTGACGGCCGAGTGGCCGTGGACGCCGAGGTATCCGTCTTGGCGGGCGAGCTGGAGGTTGGTGTGATGCTGGAACAGCAGGTAGAAGCGTTGCGCGGCAACAAACATGTTTTGCATGACGGGCGAGCACCGGAGGTACTCGGGGTACGAGCCGTAGCCATCAAAGATGTCATGGTCATCCCAGGTGAAGTTGAAGGGGATCTGAGCAAGTGCCTCGCGGAAACCGTCGAGCTGGAAGTGCTTCATGTACTCGTCAAAGTAAAACTTGTGCACCTCGCGGTTCATTTCCTCCGTGTACGGCGCAGTCTTCTTGTACTCCTTGTTGGGGTTTTCGATCCAAGGCTTGAGCGTGGCCGAGTTCCAAACTTCGTCCATGTACACTTGATCTGTTAAAGTTGTACATCATCATCGTAAAAATCGTGTGAGCGAGGTAAAGCCAATCTCGGCCAGGCGAAATCACAAAATGACGTACCACCACCGCCCATTTGGGCATGGAACGGTTGCTTGGCATGCTCGCGCATCACATCGGTCCACAAGGGCTTGATGCCGTTGAGCGCCGCCTTCTCCTCTTCGACCACGTCGGACGAAAAGCCGTTGCACGAGTGGAACATCCAACGGTACGGCTCGTCGCGGCCCGGAATGTGGAAAACGTTGTCCGGCCCATAGTTGACCGAGTACATGACCTGTTGCGGGTGCGGTTGCAGGGGCACGGCCACGTCAATGCGCCAAAACTTGTGGTCGGCGTATTGGTCGAGGAGAATGGGCACGCCGAGGGCGCCGCCGAGTGACATGCGCAGGAACGGGGCGTCGTTGGATCCGGGCTTGACGACCACGAGGATCGAGTAACGGTTGGCATTGGCTTGCAAGTCGGTGGTGACAAACTTGATGAAGGGCCCGACAAACGGGGCGCGCGACTCGGGGGCGGGCTGCACAAAGCGGAGACCGCCGTGCTGCTGGTGTTGGTGCTGGCCGGCAGCGTGGTGGCCGTTACCCTGGCCGTGAGCGGCAGCAGCGGCGGGCTGGGCACCCCCAGCGTTGTCCTTGGTGGTGAGCTTGGACACCTCGTTGGTGACCTGCTCGGTGAGGTCCTTGAGCGAACCGGAAAGCTTGGAGAAGAAGGACATGGCGATTTGTTGCGCGCGACTCGAGCGGGTGTGGACAGGCCTGAGGAGAGGCAAGGAGGAAGATTGCGATCCAAATGAGGGAGGAGCGATGTGCGCCGGGTGGTGTCCAATTTATATCGTGCCGCCAGTTTGCTCTTGTGGTGGCGTTGACGATTGTTGCGAGACGCGATCCACCGTCGTCGTCCTTGTCGCGAGACAAGCACAAACACATGCACAGTGCACAAACTAAATCCAACTTTGTCGCTCATTCATTTCGTCCTGTTGCAATGGACCGTTCTGATGTCCTGAGAGGTGTATTTTCATGCAGGATCTCGACGGTCACGGCAAACATTGGACGGGTGGCTCAGTCTGGACCTTGAGCCCGAGCCCGCCGAAACCAGTTCCAGAGTGAGCTCCCGACGCCCATTTCCGACACGTACAGATGACCACACAATCCAATTCGTCAGAAAAGTTACTGTTCCCAGCAAACCTGCAGCGCTACCAGTCCTGGCCATCGCCGCACACACTTGGCAGAACTTGGTGCGGACGTCGGGTGCCATCATGGATAAGTACTGTCAAGCAAACTTCAGCTCTTGGCTGTTTTGCCTTGTCCTTGGCTGATACGCAGTGGAACTAATTGCTATGCAACCCATACGTGTCCAGCAGAATTGGAGCTTCAAGCATGGTATAGCAGGGTGCCGGTTGGTCCCGGTTGCATCATCATGAGCTTAACACATTTCTGATCTTGCAAGTCGGGGAATCGGTGTGTGTGTGGGCGGCGTATATCATAATAGACGAAGTATGTATATGTCGAAATCGCCAAGTTCAAGTACTGTCGTACTGAACATTCCTTCAAGCACTAATCAACCAACGGAGTTATCCAAGCCCCGACCTCGCACTGGAGACATGGCCACCAGGATTCGGAAGGCACCAGGTGGAGGAGCCGTTGGCGGTCAGGGCGAACAAAGTTGGTCTTGGCGCGACCTTGGGGATGGTGGACCAACAACACGGTTGGCAGTGAAGAATGCGCCGTGGGCAAGTGGGACAGGACGATACAAATGGTATGTGTTCCCCCCCCCCCCCCCCTCCATATGGCTGTCAATCGCCTACAGTTTCGCCTCCCGCTGTCTCTGCCGGTTGGCTTCCATGTATGTATACATTCGTAAGTATCATGTCCGCACGTTCACGTCTCGACGCCAACAAGAACTTTTGCTCACACAATGTACTTACATTCATATCACGCCACACGGACTTGATATCGCAAACTCAATGCAATACTTCTGTTGAAATGCCATAGTATCGCCTCACACCGGCCGCACATTGTCCACCCAGCCTTAAGTCACACCGGTCATCATGCCTCTCGTCCTCCGCGTCCAAATCCTCGAGGCTCGCAACCTGGCCGCCAAGGATCCAAACGGCTTCTCGGACCCGTTTGTCGTCCTCGAGTTTGGAAAGCAAAAGGCCAAGACCTCCATCATCAAGAAGAACCTCAACCCAGTCTGGGACCAAGAGTTTTCCTTGTGCGTCCATAGCCTTGTCATCCATCCAAAGCAAGAACACTATTAACATGCGAGCTGAACTTCCTATCCCGGTAAATACATACATAGTGGCCTGCCCATTCCCCCGCCGCTCACCCTCAAGCTCACCGTCTGGGACCATGACGTCATGCGGCCCAACGATTTCCTCGGCGTCTGCTACTACTCGCTCGACACCATCCTCGCCACCACCGTCCCCAACACGCCGCTCGAGCAGATTGACCGCTCCGAAATCCCATGGATCCCGCTCGTTCAGCGGTCCGCCAAATCGTCCGTCACCGGCGACATCCATGTCAGAGCAGGTGTCATGGGCGACCCCGCTGAAATCGAGGCCTTGCGCAAGTCTCTGTCGCTGACCGGGCTGCTCCGCCCGGCGTCGACAATGACATTTGACCCGATCGGGTCGAGCTTGAGCAGCAGCGCCAACGCAAGTGGCGTGTTTGGTGACGAGTCGCCGACATTGGGGGGCGTGTCGCGGGCGACAAGTGTTAGCGGACATGGGGCACCTGTGCCCATCGTTACTTTGAGTATGTCTCTTCACTTCTTTTGACGCATCGCCTCTCTCACCGGATCGCCGTGCTAATTTTCTTCTTGTGACAACTTGCAGGTCGATTCGGCTCGTCAGACGCAACAAAGGACCTTGACGGTGTCCTGACGCTTGACATTTTGGGTGCCAACAACCTGCCCGCTCTGCGCGCCGCCGTCGCGGCTTTGATATGGACCCGTTTTGCGTTGTGACGCTCGGCGACCGGTGCCACCGCACGCGCACGAAAAAGCACTCGCTCAACCCGGAATGGAACGAGCGAGTCGTGCTGCCCGTGACCAAGCTGGCCGCCGCGCAATGGCCCGTCACGCTGTCCGTGTACGACCAGGATCGATTCACGGCCAACGATTTCATTGGATGTGCCGAGGTCCCGCTGGCAGAGTTGATTCCGACAATGGCAGCAAGTGCAAAGGCGATGCAGGAGGTGGGCTAGTGGACTTGACGTTGCCCTTGACCGTGTCGACAGAGCACGCTACCGTGATGCGCGTGCCGGCGTCGATTCACATTCGAGCCACCTGGCGCGACATGTCGACTGTTCGTTCTTCACTATGGCACAAACTCGTCCGCGTGCTTGCGACATCGACAACGCTTCCTGCCTCCGACGACCAACGGCACCAAGCAACACGCCGACCTTACCCAAGCCGCCGACGCACTCAACCTCACCGACGTCGACGCCCAAGTCACATTCGAGTCGCTTGTCACCATGCTCGAATCTCTGGGTCACTCGCCCGACCCGTCGGGCGGCGCTGCCGATGACCTCGACCCCATCCTCGACCAAGCGTACGCGTCCATCAACAAGCCGGCCAACTCGGACTTGTCTGTGGACGACGCCGTGCGCCTGTGCGACGCCCTGTTCAAGATCCACGACCACGATCACACATTGCTCAGTTTGGGAAAGTGTCCCAATTGCCAGATTGGATTCATGGCCGAGGCCGATGTGATTCCGCACTTGGATGTGTGCTTGGACGCGCGCAAGGGCAGCACGGGAAGTGGGGGTGGGTTCATGATGGGCGGGTTTGTGACCGAGACGCACTCGAGCCGCAAAGGATTGACAAAATTGGTCAACAAGTTGACGAGGGGCGAGTATAGTATTGGAGGAGATTCGGCCAATATATTGGTTGCAAATCGCGATGTACGCCAACCCTGTATTTCTTCACACGCATTGGGACTGTGCCTGCTCACTCTTGTTAACCACTCGACGTCCCTCAGAACGGGCAACTCATTGAGGAAAAGATCCCGACCTTTGTCCGCCTCGGTATCCGCATGCTCTACCGTGCCTCGGCCACGCCTGTCAACACGCCTCGTGTCAAGGCCATGCTCGAAAAGATGTCGGTCAAGCAGGGCATCAAGTACACGGACCCGAAATCCAAGGCCGAGATTCCGAAATTCATAAAGTACCACAGTCTCAACACGGACGAGATTTTGGAGCCCCTGGACTCGTTTCCAAACTTTAACGAGTTTTTTTACCGCAAGCTCAAGCCTGATGCCCGGCCGTTGGCAAGCCCACACCCAGAGGTGGCCGTGTCGGCGGCGGATTGTCGGTTGATGGCGTTCCCCACGATTGCGGATGCGCAAGAGCTGTGGTACATATTCGCTCCGTCGTCTCCACCGCAGCTCCAGAATCATGCTCTTCTCACATAGTGTTTTTTGAAATATGTAGGATCAAGGGCCGCAACTTTACAATTGCGCGCCTCCTAGACTCGGCTACGGAGGCCGAACGCTTTGTGGGCGGCTCGCTCGTGATTTTCCGCCTGGCCCCACAAGACTACCACCGGTTCCACATTCCCGTTGACGGCACGCTCTCAGAGACACACGCGATTGCGGGCGCCTACTACACGGTCAACCCAATGGCCATCCGGTCCACCATCGACGTGTACCTCGACAACAAGCGGTCCGTGACATACATTGACAGCCCGCAGTTTGGCCGTGTCGCGTTTGTTGCAATTGGCGCCATGATGGTCGGGTCCATTGTGCAAACGACAACGGCGGGGCAGCAGGTCAAGCGGGGAGATGAGCAAGGGTACTTTGCGTTTGGCGGATCGACCATCGTGTGCTTGTTTGAGCCGGGCCGGTTAGAGTTGGACCAGGATTTGGTGGCCAATTCCAGCGCAAGGTCGAGACACTGGTGAGGGTGGGAATGTCGATTGGCAGGGTGCCCGGGTTTAGATCCCCCAGCCCGACGCAGTAGAATGGGTCAGGGTTGCGTCTGGCTGATTCGAGTAATGTCTCCGCAGGTTTTTTTTTTTTTTTAAATTTTGTTTCTGTTCTGTTTTGTATGCATGCAACAAATTTCGTTATTGTTGGGTCCACTTTCTCCCGCACTTTTCTCACACAAATGCGACTCTGAACACCCTGGCAAACATCCATTGGTTGCTCGCGGAGAGGGTGCTTGCTCCTCGAAGTGCTCCAGAGGAACGAGCAAGGCGCAGGGCCAAGCAAGGCCCTTCCTTTGCACGTGAATATCAGGTGATTGAACCCAAAATGGGAACTCGGGCAAGTGGCTCGTCGATCTTGCTCTCTCGAAAAGCATGCGTTCTCGGACGCCCGTTGTTCCAATGAAAGCACCCATTCTCCTCACGTTTTCGCCATGAAAACTCAGTGCCTAGAATGCTTGCCGGGCGCGGATGCCATGTCAACGTCCACGAGCGAATTCTGCGCTGCCGCTGCATCTTCTCCATTTTCACTAGCCCGCCCCTCACTTCCCGGCATCGATGCCCGCTCAACGATGCAGCTCGTTCTCGAGCCATACGTACACCATTCAACGCGTGCCCGTCGCAACCCGTCTCGCTTGCTAGCCGCCACACAACGGCTCCCCACGCTTTTCTCAATGTCCTCGTTGGGCGATTGCCCAAGCGTTGGGCCGTCGATCTGCCTTGGAAACACGTGTCGATTCTGCTGTGGCTTGTGCTTGATCGCCTTCCAATTTCGTGCATTCCACCTTTTTTGCCGTGCTTGTTCTGGAACTGCTCTGGAACATGTGGCTTGGTGATCGTCTCACATCCATCCACAGTGAACGTCTCACTGTCAATGGAACAGCCTGAAACGAAGAACGCGTAAATCTTGTCTCACATGCACGCGTTTGGATCGAATCACCTCTTGCTTTCTATAACGTGCTGCAGACAATTCTGCCGGCTCTGTATCTGGGATTGCGGTGCTTCTAGGCTCTCGATTTTCTATCTTGCTGTTTTCTTATTAAAACCCATCGTGATTCCTGGCTTGTGGGCAGTCACTTTTCGCCCAGGTCATGAGGCCGCATAACCAGTCAGCAGTACACTGGCCTTCGTGACCCTAGCACTTCCTGCAGCCGCTTGGCTCGCCCTGCATCTACTTGGCAGCAGATGGGGGCGTGTCTGGCTAGATTTGCGCTACCCGACAAACACAGCACAATCCCTTGCTAATCCTGTATGCGAGCCTCTGGTGATTGGCATGGAATGATGCGGCAGGGTCGCTCCATTCTGCTCGTGAATGGCTCGGGCCCGGGTAAACGAGGACAGGGGGTATCGAATCATGCCGCGAGATGGCATTTAGGTTCGGTCCCAGTGGGTCAAGAGTGGCACATTATGTCTGTTGGTCAGGTGGTCTGCGGCTGCGGCGTGATACAACTTGTTCCCGACCGATGTTTGCAATTGAGCGGATAAATGGGGTACCGTATAGAGTCTCCGTTACGGGAATCACATCATGACTTTTGTATTTTTCCTTTCGAGGTTTGCAACCTCATTTCCCTCGTGAATGATTATACTACGGTTTCCGGCGCGAACGTGATTGCGGTTGAAAATCATGGTCACTTAAAAACTTGCCTGCTTTGCTCGCGCACGCGACCAATCCTATAATCGTGCTACTTGCCAGTTCCGGGTGGCAAGAAAATGTGGTGACAGATGGCGATCGCTTCCCACCCTCGGTAGCAACTTGGTTTTGATAGCGGTACAACGTATGGGGAAAAATGGGGACTGGGAAAATGCACAACACGTGAACAACCGCCATGAAATACCAGTTCCATGGCAGTTCGGGAATCGATGATCCTCCATAGGATACACTTCAACATCAAATAGAACTGCCCACTCCATTATCGCCGTACTGTCCTATCACCTGCCTAGTTGGCTTGATTTATCTCGCCTCGTTCCCTTCGTCCGCGGCCGCCAACTGCCAGTCGGGCCGTGCGCTTTTGCCACCATCGTCGCTCCCGCTCCCGCTGCCGCCACGCCTGCTTGCGCAAGGAGGTCCCGGTAATTCCATCACTCCACCTCTCTTTCGGTCTGCGCTCGCAATCCATCGCAAACAACTCTTTACTTGCCCCGATTCGTTTGGTGCTTGCATTGGTCGCGAGGTCTGTTTGCTTTGTTCGTTCTTTGCCCGTACCCCTGTTCCCTGTTGGCCTGTCCTTGGCGTGTCTACACGCCGGCCCCGTCAAGGATTGCGAGGCGAATCCTGCGCCTTTCCAAAACCTCGCTTGCGCCGTGTTCTTGGACGTTTTCGCGCAGATCCGACACGGGTTTCGCACAGGTTGCTGTCTCGCTGGTTCTCTGTTTCGCAAACCCAGGCTACTGGGCCTGACCCTTTTCTTGTCTATTCTCCCCACCCCCGACCAGTTTCTGCTACCTGCCCAACACTTTTGCGACCCGGGTTGCCGGCCAACGAGTCCGAGACAAGAGTCCTCCGTGCCCTCGTCAATCCACCAGACACATCTGGTCTCTCATTGTGCCCACAACCGTGACCAACTCACTTTGACTTGTTGACAAGCAATGGTATGTTGTCATTCTGTGTCCTGTATTGCCTTGCTGCCGCCCTCGCTTTTCCCACTTTTTTCCGCATCTCCCTCCTCATTTCAAGCCTGCCAGTATTGTCCCTCATTTAACCTTCGCATGCCCGGAGTTGGTTGTGTGTGTTGAACGCGGCGCTGCTCGACCATGCTTGTTGCGCCACCGCCGTGGGGCAAGGCACGCTTTGCAGCTGCGTACTGGGCGGGCGTGGGTTGTGTAGGAAGGCGAGGGAGTCACTGCGCTGATTAGGCACTTTTTTTTATTGCGCGTTTATCAGTGGTGGTGATGTTGCGCTTTGTGCGCAAATGTCCGGTTGATTTCGTTTATTTTTCTGGCTCCACATTTTTCTTCTTGCTCCTCTCCCCGTACTTGACAAGCCAATTTTCTAAGCAGCATTTCGGGAGAATCTACTCGGAGTCGTTTTCATTGACGCACAATTTTTTTTCTTCTGATGTGTTTGGACGGGTTCGATTTGCATCTCGGAAGTAGGTTAGCCCCCCGATCAGTCGGATTCTCTCACTCTGCTTTTGCACGCACACTGGCTTAATCTCAATCTCAATTCTCAATTCTCAATTCTCAATGCGAATCAGGTCAGACCGCCATCGCACTCGATTCTTCAGTTCGATATCCTGAGCCCACACCTCACACCTCACACCTGCACTCTTTTGATTCGTGCCTCCATTCTTGACTCCATTCGCATTTATTCATTCACTCACTCGAGCTCTCCTCTGCTGACCCTGACCTGATCCACAACCTTGCCTGCTCCTGATCCCGACTCTGCTCCAGACCAACCACACCACCATGTACCGCCCGCCATTCCTGGCATCCTCGTCGTCTGCCTCCTCGCCGGCAGGTGCCTCGGCTCATCCCCGTGCACACTCGCCCAGCCTGTACCCGCCCCCGGCTCCCAGTCGTGGCCCTGGCTCCACTTTGAACCGGCTTCAGTCGCACGCTAGCGGATACTCGCACCCCGCAGCAGCTGCGGCTGCATCCTCGCAGCACCGCCCGACTCCACTTGCCACTCCGGGTGCACATCCCGCAGCCGTTGCAGCAAGGCACGCGGCCACAGCTGCTGCAGGCTCGGGTCCCGTGATGCCAAAACTCAAGATCCACTTGACGCTGGCTCCGCCACCCCTGCCTTCAAGTTCATCATCGATTGAGATCGACTCTCAGCACCAACCCCGCCCCTCCTCCTCGACAAACACGCAGCCGCTGGCCATGCCCATGCCCATGCCCATGCCTGTGGCTGTACCCGCGGTGCCGGACTCGCCGACTCTGTCTGCGCTGTCCGACTTGAGCTCGCTGTACCAGGACGACCAACATGATGACGGCGACGACGACGAGTACGACGACGAGTTAGTGGATCGCGATAGACCCGAGTCGTCGAGGCGCAGCGCCAACGCCAAGCGGGTGACAAGGAGTGGCGGCCGGCACAAGCGCAAGCACAGGCACATGGATGCAGATGCGGACGACGTTGAGACGGTGACGGTGACTCCGTGCGACGGAGAGACGTCCTATTCCTTGACAGCGGTTCGTTCCAATTCGCTGGTTTCTCATAGAAGCGTCAGTCTTGTGCAAACATACATTGCAACTCAACTCGATGCAATCCGCTCGGTGACTCACTCACGCCTTGGACCTTTTGGCCTTGACACTTGCCAGGAGGACCACACGCTCGGCCTAGGATACTCGCGGGGCACTCTCAAGCCGTTTGTTTGCCGAGGGTGCTCGCGTCGCTGGAAGCACCGGTCCGGGTTCACGGCGCACTTGGAGACGGGGTGTCCGCGTCCCTTTTCGGCCGCAAAGAAGCGCAAGTCCGTTCCGTCCGTTCCGTCCGCCTCGTCGTCGTCGTCGTCTCCAAAACCCGTGGTGCCTACTTCTTCTGCCATGATGCGATCGGCCGCTTCGTCCTCTTTTGGCGACGGGGCTCCGTTCGCAACGAGCCGATCGGCATCCGCAGCCTCTTCCAACCGCCCAAGTCTGTCCCAACCTCCTCCTCCGCTGCTGCCGCCGCCGCCACCTCCGAGAGCTGTGGCCGCTCTGTCCCGGTCCTTACCATCTATGCCCACTCCGCCGCTCACGCCGCTCGAGTCGCCCATGGTGCCCACCGCGAGTGGCCGCAATCATCCGGCAACACACACAACGGCTGCTGCGTTGCTCTGCAAACCTGACCAGCCGCTGTCGGTCGCACCAGCAGCTTCCAAACCTCCTGCTCGCCGTGGCCGGCCGCGCATTCACCCAGTCAACCTGCAATCAATGCATCCAGCACCGCCACCCACGCCGGTCCACTGTCCCTGTGGCCAAGCACACCCGCCTGCATTCACGGGAACGGCCCCGCGGCCCTACACGCCGCCGCCAGTGTGTGCACCCGCATCGCATCCGCATACACAAGCGGCATTGGTGGCCCCACCCGCCCGCCCGCCCACTTCGACCACACCACTTGCAGGCCCGGCAACCAACCCGGACGCGCGCGTACCCATGGCCATGTGGCCCAAATGCACCTTGTGCCCTGCCCTTGGCCACCCGTCTTGTGTCGCAGCACATGTCATGGCCTCGGGCCACACGGCCTGGTTTTGCATGCGGTGCGAGGTGGCGCGGCTGGCCACGGCAAAGCCCTCGAGGCGCGTGCCGAGGTCGGCCATCATGGCGCCGCTCATTGGTGCTGGCGGGCGCATTCTGCCTGTGCGCCGACCCGTGGGCGCGGCCAGGGAGGACTTTGTGCTTCCGAGCTTGGCCAGGCAGGTTGGGACAGCGCACGTAAATGCAGATGGGGTGTATGTTGTGGGCGGGTGGATGGCGGATCGGACAGCCGTTAGGTTTCCGAGTGTCAAGATGGAGGGCGGTGGCGGCCAGAGTGCAAGCGGGTTGATGGTGGCTAGTGGCAAGCCCGTGGCGAGGCGCCAGACCAGGGTCGTGGTTGTGGCCATGAGGAAAGGCAATGATGCAGAAAAGCCCAGTGTGGACCAGGTCGCAAAGGAGGCAACGGACGACCTGTATCGCAAGCTGGCAGAGAGACGGCCCGTGTCGCCGCCCATGCATCCCGCAACCCCCAAGCTCGTGGGCAGCAATCGGCCGTCGGCACTTGTTTTGGATCATTCGACACATGCCCAGCAACAACAGCAACCGCTCGCCCCGTCGTCATCTGTGCGCACGCTCACGTCATCAGCCACGTCGGCGCTCGTCAAGGAAGACTTTATTGTCCCCTGGCGCTCGTCGCCCGTGTGCCTCAGCCCCGTGCTTCCAGAACCCTTGCAAACGACGCCTCGCCGGGCAGCAGCGGCCGTTTCGTCGACGTCAAGTTACATGACAACCACGACCCCGCTGCGTGGGTCGGCTGTGCCTGCATGGCCCGCGTCTCCATCGACCATTCTCGGCAGCGTGCACCGCAACGGCGGATCGTCGGCGGCTCCAAGCGACTTTGATGATTTGCTGGGAGGACTGACAACGGGCAGATCGCCGGCGTCGCCATTGCTGCCATTCCCGCTCGGCTCGATGCTCGGCGGATTGGCGACTTTGGACGGTTTCGATGTATTGAGTTCCCCGTCGCCCAAGGTGACGCTTGGAAATGCGCAAAGGAGCAGCGGGTCCGGGTCGCCGCTCAAGGGCAAGGTCAAGCGCAACGCCGACGAGGCCGAGAATAGATCAGCTGCTTCTCAGCACCAGCAGCACCACCAGCAACGCACTCCGCCACCCGTGTCCCCTGCATCGCCTGTCATGTCGTCGCTCGACAAGGAGCTGGCCCGGCACGTGCCGGCTTACCGTCTTCCGCCAAGCAAGCGCATTCGGTCCATGCCCGCCCTGCACTTCAACAAGAACAAGGCACGCCGTGGCAGTTCCGCCGCCGCCAAATCCGGCTTGCCTTCTACCAACTCCAAGGGTCTCTGCCCCTCGTCATCCTCGTCATCTTTTGGTGGCATTCCGCCTACCACGTCTCCCGACCTCCCGCCGGACTGGCCTGCGTCCAAGCTCCTGTGCTCGCCGCCGCCACTGACAATCGCACCGTCGCTTGCTGCGGCCGCAGGCTTGCTCGTTGCGTCCACGCCCAGGCAACCCACCAACAACCCAGTTGGCTGGGCCGGGCTCATTCACTTGCCGTCGCCCATGCCGACACCCTGCGGCGACTCGCTCAGCGCGCCCATCGATATCACCATGCGAGGTGCCAATGCAACCGACTTGATGATGCTCATGTCGCCGCTGGCGTCGCCCACGCAGATGGCGTTTTCGTCGCCGTTGGCGAGCAATGCAGGCAGTATGTATGCGCACCAGCCAGGACTGCCGCCCCCGGCTCCGCAGCAGCAGCAGCAGCCCAACAAGGTCGAACATGGTAGGTATGGGACATCAACACCATCGGTCGGGCCGTATTCGAGTCTGGCGCCTGCAAGGGCCGGTATGGGCGTGTGGTCGGCCTCGTCGCCCGCCCCGCAGGCAGCCGAGGAGGAAGCTGGGATGGCCTGGGATGACAGTTTTGATGGTACGTTGTCTGCATTGTCCGTTCACCATGACCGCTCCTCACACACTTTGCGCTCATGTTCAGATATGGTTTCGCTTGAGCCTATGGATGTGTGATGCCGACTTCTTATTGTTGCTGTGCCTGACAAGCAGTTTTTTCTTTCCGTTTTGCTGGTCCCGGCACTCATGTTTCTTTTCTTCTTTTGCATTCTCCTTTTATTGCGTTTTCTTCCGTCATCTACTTCCCCAACAGCCCTTGTGCATCGTGTCCTAAAGTGTCTTGTGTCCCAATCGTTCATCTCGTCCTGCGTTTTGGTCGTCGCCTCTACCCTTTTTGCTCCTTATAGTTTTTTCCCATTTCTCGCTCTCTCTTTACCGTGTGCCTTCTTGTTTAGTTATCCCATTGTCTACACCCAAAACCTCAGTTTTCGCCGCAATCCTCATTCACCCACCAAATCCGAGTTATTGTTTTTTCATTTTGTGGTTCGTCTCCTGTGTTTCACGATTCTGATTTTGCTCATGTTTTTGTGTTTTGTTTTCTGCCATTTGCTTTTCATTTCTTGTCGTTGGCTTGGGCAAGAGCCCTACCACATTTCTGCCATCGCCTATCCCTTTGCCGTGTCGGTGCAGCTGTTTCCGCTCGGCTCAGTTTTCTATAAGCCCATCAACAACATTTCTTCATCATACCATGCCAATACAGTTTTCAGTCTTCTTCTACAAGTCACATGCAATTGACCAACAATCCATGGTTCTCAAACACATAAATAATCAATCATGACAATTACTAGTACATGGAATCATGATCGAGCACATGTGTACCGAGGGAATTGAGCCCATTCGCCTGACACATCTCGACATACTCAACCACCCATTCCTGCACCACCTTGACACATTCGACCAGCCCCACCTGCTCCTGCTCGCCTTGGGTTTGCGAATCAACCACCCACAAGTGCTCGCCCCGCCCGAAACAGCATCTTGCCCACCCACCATACCTCGGCACAGCTGTCGCCCTTACAAAATCCCATTGCTTATCCACCAGTCCGCGGCAACACACAACCGATAACCGCAAAAGTGTGCCGTTGCCGTCGGACGGCTTGTTCCTAACCTGACGTGCGCGGTCGTACTCGTCATTGAAAAAACCAGATCGGACACCGTAAGAATGGACGATCGACTGTGGGTAGTGCGTGGTGGCGGCAATCACGGCGACATAGGCGACACGCGAGTCGAGCGAGTCAAGGTGAAGCATTGCCTCTGGTTCGTCGCTGTCGAATGAGCTTGAGACGCGGTGCGAGAAGGACTTGTTGGTGAAAAAGCCCGAGCTTGTCCCGTCCACATTAAAGCGGTTGCTGTGTGCGTACAGCAGTGCGCCGTGTCGGTTGAGGGCAATGTACGTCAAGTCGGGCGAGACGTAATGATCGGGTTGGCTGGTCGATGAGGACGTGGAATAGCGCACGGAGATGGATAAAGTGGGACCTGAGCATGGATGATACCCAAAAATGTCGGTGCGCGGCGGCAGCGGGCAAATGTCACAAAACAGTCGATGCGGATACTGAGGTGTGACGCGGCGCACGGTGGCGCGCCGGCAATTGACTTGAGTGTCGCACCAATTCAACCACTTGGTCAATGCATCGAGTTGCATGGGAACGGCACCGAGCCCGCGCCAGATTCTCGACCATGTTGCGCACAATCCGGAGAGCCGTGGGCGAATGTCGCGGTCGAGGTATGTGTGAAGCAGGCGGGCAAGCGGACCTGGGGCGAGACACTGGCCGTCCTTGCCGAATCGACCCGCAACGCGCGTAAATGAATCCAGTGGACCCATGGTCGGAATCCTGCTGGTTGCACGCAAAAAACGAGCATAGAAGAGCAGAATCTGCCAGGGCACAAAGCCATATCCATCGGCCCGCGCCTGGGCTACCTTGTCGGCCAACCGCAGTATACTCTCGCCAATCTTGTCCATTCCTGGATCCTTGAGCTTGGCGGTACAATGGTCGCACGCACGCACATACTCAAACAATCGAATCGTGTTCTCCTCAACGACCCTCTGTCCAATCTTGGCCCAAGTCAATTCCCGATCGGTCGAAACGTGCAGCAGCGCGACGAGTTCTGCCAATGGCACGGCTCGAGCATGGATCCCACCTCGATTCAGCTGGTTGACGTGCGCCTGGATCTTGTTGCGGATCCACGACGGGGAATCGAGTGCGTGGTGATGAATGTATGCGCGCCAGACCATGTGTACTTGCACGAGAGCCTCCAGGTCGTTGATGGATGGCGAGTGGGCGGAAAGGACGAGATGGGCGACGGTGTTGCGGACAAGTTGAGGAAAGAAGGTGGTGATGATAGAGCATGGAATGGGTGGGCTGAGCTTGCAATCGGACGAGGGGTTGCCTTGTCCCGACATAAACTGTCGGGGCCTTGGCAGAGGTTCGAGGACAGCAGAAACGAGCTGATGGTTCAAGAAGGGCAATGTCGATTCAAAGTGGTCGGCGTTGATGAAGAGAGGCAGCTTGAGCGAATCGTTGCCCACAATGAGGGGCCAGCAGACGTCGCAGTCCTCACGACAAGGCCCCCTGACATTTTTTGGTCGGGCTGGTGGTGACACACCAGGCGGCTGTGATTTCCGTGGACAAAGTGCCAGTGGAGCAGCGGACATGGTATCGGCGTAGCGGAATGAAGTCTGCGACTCGTTTGTGACCCACGTCAAGGACTTGCTGAGTCGACCGATGGGCAAGCAAACAATGGATCCGCGAGTGAATCGAGTGCTCGCGCCTTCGGGCAGGCTGTTGGTTCCGAGGACTGGGCGAGTCAAGGGCGCCAAGGCAGACGACGGGCCAAAGAGCATTCGCCACTCCCTGGCCTGTTGCGCGATGGAATGGAGCCACTTGCACGAGCGACCTAGCGCCAGTCGGTCGATGGCGTGGGCATGGTCCAAGAGGTAGAGAAGGAGGTCGGTGGAGAGCAATCGAAAGTGGCCCGCATTTTCGTCGTTGCCGTCGGCGGCCGAGATTTCGGTTGGGGTCGCGGTTGATTGGACGTCGCGCATGGTGATGGTTCGGGCACACAACTTGAAGTCGCCAACAGCGGCCGCGGACGGTGTCGGTCGGCTTCTTGATGGATGACGACGGAGTGAAGGTGCCGCATTTTGAACATTTGTCCAGTCGATACCACGGCCAGCTGACGGTACAGAGGTGAATATGAGTCGCCAATGACGCTGCTTCGACTTGGTGTGCACAGGTCGTCGTTCCCAGGGTGCCAAGGCACTGAGGCAGATTCGGTGGAGAGTGTTTGTGGCCGCCGATCCATCGCCCGCACTAGTCCGCATTTTGTCCACAACCAACACTGCCAGATCCTTCGTGCGAGAGTTGCCAGCGACTGGCCAACATTGCTCCTCGCGTCAACGTATTGCCACCGCAACGGGAGCAATTCTCTGAGCACCAGTATCGAGCAGCGCGCGGCCAGCGCACCAGTTGGCCCGTCTTGATGGCCGATTCTGCGTGGGATGTCGGCAACCAATGATCTCACATGGAATTGATGGCGAATGCCCGACTTTGCGTGGGGCAAACACGCGTGCCGATGCAGATGCGCGAGTCTTGAGTATACCATTCTCGGCAACGCCTTTCCTTGGTAAGGGGTGTGTGGGATATTGTGTTGCTGGTTTGGTGGGATGCGGGGATGAGTTTGTCATTTTCTTGTTCTGTTTAGTTTTGCTTTTTCGTTTCCAATCGTTTTCGCCTCGAGCGACCATCGTTGCCTGCGGTCCACTCGGCCGCTTGTGCATATTTACGTTGTACACTTTCTTCTGTTTCGGGGGTCACACCCGCAGCATTCATGGGGCCGACAGGATGGAGGCTGGCGTAGGAAATACTCTTTGTGTTACGTTGACTTTGCTTTCGCGGGCTTGGCTTTATTAACAAGTCAACGTTTCGCCATTCTGATTCAATGCAATCTGCGTTCCACTCCTTCGTGTGCGATAGATTACGCATTTCGTCCACTTTTCGTCGCCTCCTCCAGCGCTCCCCACCCCACAGCAGTCATGCATGGACCATTGTACATACCCGCCCTACATCATGCTGAAATCGGACTCAAGGTCAAGCGACGGGCAGCAACCGGCCAAAACAGATGGCCAGAATCCAACCAATGCACTTCTTTGGACCTCGCCCTCGCTCACAAGGCAAGCCGTCTTTCTACCGCAAAGCTCGAGCCTGCTTTCCTCAGTCACTTGATCACCCCGACTGTCGTTGATGGCACTACCCAGGCGTCCATACATACTCCATCTCGCAGTCGAACTCGGATTTGTGAGTCAAAAACTTGCAGGGAGCGAGACATTCACGGGACTGCTTGACATGTTTGAAGCAGTGGAACAAGAGGAGTGAGGTTAGGTCAAGTTGGCCAGAGTGTGTGCATCTCATTGTGTTCCTTCCCATTCATGGTTTGTGACCCCGTCACCCCTGGTTATGCGAAATCGAGCGGATCAATTTCAATCACGATGGATATATAAATGTCTACGACGGTCGACTAGTTTGTGAAATGAATACCCGCGTCGTTGAAAGCAACAAGCAGTTTCATAAAGTCTTGAATGTCCATCTTGGCGGCACGCTGCTCGCCGTAACCCGTATCGTCCAAAATCTTGTGCACGTAGGTCTTGATGTCAAAGTCATCGGGAATAATCTGTTCCAACATGGAGGATTCGTGAGTTCCCCTGACCAAACGTTGGCAAATGCCCGGTCCGACCAAACATACCATCTCATTCTGAGCGGCCCACGTCTTGTAATTCGCCTCGCACATCTCGTACACGCCCGACGACTTGAAGCTCGCATTGAGCGTCTTGTTCTTGCGCGAAAAGCAAATGCGCACCATGCCGTCCCACTCGGCAAAGTTGACAGGCGGTGGCGGTTGAATGGGCTCAACTCGCACCACACTCGACTCGACAAGCGGTGGTGGCCGGAAGTTGTTCTTGCCCACCTTCATCACATGTTCAATCTTGGCGTACAGTTGTGCATTGACGGAAAGGCGGCAGTACAGCGCGTCGCCTGGCTTGGCAATGAGACGAAGCGCGAATTCGCGCTGGAACATGAGTACCGCGCAGCGAAACAGCGGGCGATGTGCGAGCAGCTTGAAGGTGAGGGCAGACGAGATTTGGTAAGGCGTGTTGGAAATGCACACGTCAAAGTATGGGAGGTCGGCTTTGAGAAAGTCACCGACAATAATGTCGAGCTTCTTTTGGGCCTCGCTGTGTGAAACCAAAAACTTGAGAGGCGTGAGCATACGTAGAGCTGATTGCACAGCATGGCAAGATGCAGGTGATACGTACGTTCCCTGGACACGCTTACTCAATTCCGCCGCCATCCTCGGATCCATCTCGACGGCAACCACCTTCTTTGCCGCTGCCAACATGCGCATGGTGATGTTACCCGTTCCGGGACCGATTTCCAGCACCGTGTCGGTGGGCTTGAGGTGTGCCTTGTCGACAATACCCTGAGCGACAAGTGGGTTGCACAAAATGTGCTGACCGAGGTCCTTGTTGAGGAGCGGACCGAGGGCTTTGGCCGCAACTGCTTGGGCGTCTTGCCGTGCGGCTTTCGTGTTGGCGCGGTTTGTGACCTTTGGCATGGCGGAAAATATCGATTGGATCAATCAGAAATGAATGAATATGCAATGCATTGGTTCAATGGTCCATCAGCAGAGTCTGCCGCTCCGTTGCTGGATCGGCCGTGACGCCTCCCTCGCCCGTCGCGAACAAGGAATGCGTTTGCAGTCACGTGACACCGTGTGAGCAGTGTCCAAAATGCGTACCCAGTCGCACCAGCCCACCGCGAACTCACTCCAAACCCCAACGAAACGGAGGAAACGCAGACCTGTCGACAATAATAAGTACATACATGGAATCCACTGGATTCCATTGCACCGGCATCAACTGGCGGCTATCACGGCGGCGGGCAGCGGCGCCAGAATGTTCATGTTGGAAGAGTCAAGATCTTGCCCATTCGTCTCGATTTGACATTCAAGTCGTGAGACGAACAAAACTGGGGCAGTTTGCAGTCTCGGATTCCCTCTCTGCACTTCTCGCCACGCCATATCAACATCCTCAACAGTTTGCACACGACTTCAACTTTGGGCCCAACCATGACAACTCCCACCACGAAACGCAAGATCATCTTCGACACGGATGCGGGCGTCGACGACTCGATTGCCCTTCTGACCCTCCTCCACTCGTCCACGTGCCAAGTGGTCGCCGTGACCACAGTCGACGGCAACGCCTCGCTTGCCAACTGCACGGCCAACGTCCGCACGCTCCTGGCGGTCGATTACGCGCGCCATGGTCACATTCCGATCTACCCTGGCGCCCGCGGCCCGCTCATTCAGTCGGAAGAGTTTCAGAAAATGTACTGGGATGGGCACGGCGCGGATGGGTTGGGCGGCGCGCGGCCGTTCTACGAGGCCGAAATCAGTGACGAGATTGCAAAGGTCAAGGTGGTCGAGGACGAGCACGGCGCGAATGCGTTGGTGCGGATGTGCAAGGCCGAAAAGGGCATGACAGTGGTTGCGATCGGACCCTTGACGTACGCTGTGCCCGAGTCCTTGTATTTTCCCTCTCGTTACCTACCTTCTCTGACATCCAAATGGACATTCTTGCGCACAGCAACATTGCCATGGCCATTCGCCTTGACCCAGACTTTTTGTCGTACATTGACAAGCTCTACGTCATGGGCGGCTCGCTTCTCGCCAAGGGCAATGCCACGCGGACTGCCGAATTCAACTTTGCATGCGACCCGGAAGCCGCACACATTGTGTTTACTTCGTCGACAAAGCACTCGATCCAAGCGCCGAAAATCGTGCTTGCCCCGCTCGAGCTCACTTTTGACCACGCGTTCGACTGGGACCTGATTGAACGCCTGAGCGACCCTGCGCGGCATGCCACTTTTCCGTGGTCCAAGTTCCTGTACCGCGTGACGGCCGCCATGCGCCGCATGTTCCGTTCGCCTGCACAGGTGCAAGCGGTTGTGCAGGCAAAGGCCGCCGGGATCACGCCCGTGCGCCACGACGTGCACGTGCCGCCGCATCATGTTGGTGATGGCGGGCGCGTGGATACGTGCGAGTCGTATTATTTGGCCATTTGCGATTCGTGCGCCACGTTGCCGCTGGCCGTGCCTGAGTGTGTGGATCGCACGGTGGATCATCATGTGGAGATTGAGTTGGCGGGGGCAAAGACCAGGGGTATGATGATGCTGCAGTGGTGCGAGGGCGCGGATCACAGAGGGTTGGCCAAGAATTGTACCGTGATTACGCATTTGAAGCAGGACGTGATTGACAAGGAGCTGGAGCGGATCTTTTCCTGATCCTCCTCTTATTGTCAAGACCCATTTTGCAACGGTTGAAATGGCCGCGACCTGTGGCGGTCGCTGATCATGGCAGGTGTGCAAGGCAAAGCCCGCAGTATTGATTTCTGTCCAAAATGAAACTCAAAAGATGTATTGTTCCGGAAGTAGATAGACTGCGATTCTGAAAACAGAAAGGAAAACAGAGCTTTGAGGCAACTTCAGACTTATCTCGGCCGACCGAACCATGCCGGTCAAGGACGAATAGATGCAGGGCTTGAGCGGTTGCCGCACTCCCCAGCAGCACCCAGCTACGGCTTTCACGACGCAAGTGCGTCAAGAGGATCACAACGGGGTGATCGCGAAGGTTGCGGATGCGAAACGCAAGGTAATCTGCACGCCTTTCGCGGCGAGCAAGCGCCGAAACGTCGTCGTCACGGGACGGGTGGAAGTCAGAAAAGATCATTTGAGTTTCGCCGTCCCCGATGAGGGAGAGGCCAGGCGAGCGTGAGCGGCGGAGGTTGGCGAGGTGCCAATCCAGCAAGATGTCGCTGCCAATTTCGGAGCCGGGTGCGAGAGTCCAGAGATCGGCGAGCGTGAGCTTCATGTTATCACGGCGGAGGAGAGTGAACTTGATGGAGGAAATTGAAATTGCCAACGGCGAGCCCGTAGATGAGTGTCGATTGGTTGAAAGGGTCCACTTGCGACGAGAAGATACGCACGAACCCAGCCGACGGGATCGCACGGGGGTCCGTGTTTGGTGCGCGCACGACGGGCGTTAGGGGCAGGGACCCCGGGCCATCTGCGGCAGAGGCGAGCTCGATTGAGACCGGGCTTGCCAGGGCCTACATACAATGGATTTTGGGACAACAATGACGGTCACGGAATGTTGGGCTAACATGTGACCGACCGAGCGGTCACGCACATGAAAGAGGTCAAAGGATCTTGTGCTTGCCTGCCCGTTCGAAATGCGGCGAGGCTGCGGCCATGGGTGCGCCGACTCTCGACTCGGAGTGAAGGCGGGTGATCAAGAAGAGTCCGTGTCCGTGTCCCAAGAAGTAGCAGACGATTGGCCGTTGCGAAGCTATGAGTTCTGCATGTATACACTGCAGGTGGAAAGTATCGACATTGACATGGACATGGCATCGATGCTGTGTTGGGGTGGAGGGATCTGGAGAGAGCCTGCGCTCGCAAGAAGCACAAAGGCAGAGGGATCTGAAAGAGATAGCACCAGTCAGTCAACGTCACGTGCCGTGAAGGCGCGTCGATCGATCTCCATCCATCTGTCTGACGAGGCAGAGGCAGAGGCCGCCGCCACGTCGCCATCTGCGCCTATTGGAAAGGATACTTGAAAAACTGAACGCCAATGGTGAGTGCGACTGCCATGAATCGATGAGGAGAAGAAATGAAGCATCGACTCACTGAAATCACCCACCAGCAAAGACAACGACAACCATCAAGATCAACAACATGGACGCCGCCACCCCGTGCTACACCATCGTGCGCCAGTCGCCAGACTCGGCCGACTCGCCCACGGTCGACCAGCTCAAGGCCCAGCTCGAAAAGGGCACGGACGAGTCCAAGGTCCTCACCATGAAGCGCATCCTGCGCGGCATGCTCAACGGCGAGCCCTACGGCCCAAACCTCCTCATGCATGTCATCCGCTTCGTCATGCCCTCGCCCCACAAGCCCCTCAAGAAGCTGCTCCACCTCTTTTGGGAAATCGTTCCAAAGCACAATCCGGACGGCAAGCTCAAGCAGGAGATGATCCTCGTGTGCAACGCCCTCCGCAACGACCTCCAGCACCCCAACGAGTACATTCGCGGCGCTTCTCTGCGCATGGCCTGCAAGCTGCGCGACCAAGAACTCCTCGAGCCGCTCGTGCCCTCGTGCCGCCAAAACCTCGACCACCGCCACCCCTATGTCCGCAAGAATGCCATCTTGGCCGTCTATTTCGTCTACAAGCACAACCAGATCCTCATTCCCGACGCGCCCAAACTCATCTCGGACCTGCTTGCAAAGGAATCCGACATGGCCTGCCGCCGCAACGCCTTTGTCATGCTTCAAAACTGTGCCCCCGACCTTGCCATTGCCTACCTAGCCTCTGCCGCCAGCCAAATCCCGAAATTCGACGAAAACGTGCAACTGGCCATCATTGATCTGGTCCGCCAAGAAGCACGCGCCAACGCACAAGAACGCCCACGGTACCTCAAGCTGCTGCACGCGCTGCTCGCGTCGCCCGACGCCAGTGTCAAGTACGAAGCCGCCTCGTCGCTCACGTCGCTCACATCCCACCCAGAGGCCGTGCGTGCTGCCGCCGCCGCTTACGTCAGCTTGCTCAACAAGGCAGCAGACACAAACGTCAAGCTCATTGTGCTCGAACGTATCACGGCGCTGGTGGATCAGCACGAAAAGGTTGGCGGCGACGACTTGCCTGTTGACTTGTTGCGCGTGCTTGCCACGCCCGACATGCAAGTGCGCCGTAACGCATGCAAGGTTGCCTTGCAACTCACCAATGCACGCAACGTGGACGCCGTAGTGGGCGTGCTGAAGAAGGAACTTGGCAAGGCGTCGGCCGAGGATGCCGGCGACAAGGCACCCGAGTTGAGGCAGTTGCTGATTCAGACCATTCATACGTGCGCAATCAAGTTTCCGGCCGTGGCAGGCCAGGTCGTGTATTTGCTCATGGACTACCTGGGCGATGCCAGCAATGCCAGTGCCGTGGACGTGGTTGCGTTTGTCAGGGAGGTTGTCCAGCGATTCCCGGAGCTGCGCCCGACCATTATCCAGCGGCTGCTTGCCGGGTTGAACGACATCAAGTCGGGTAAGGTTGCGCGCGGAGTTCTTTGGATCTTGGGCGAGTATGCATCTGAGGACGTTGCGAGTCAAGTCATCGATACGGTGCGCCGGTCCTTGGGCGAGGTCGTCACAAAGGCCATGACTGAGGGTGCTGGCGCTGCAGGTCCCGCCGACGCGTCTACCAACGGAACCGAATCTGCCTCCTCGGCAGCGGGGTCGACCACAGGGGGCAACGCCGGGGCAGCAAACGCTCGCGGCGCCACGTCGACGGGCACGGGTGGTGCAACGCCCGGCAGCCACTTGCGCATCAGCACTGCCGGATCGGCCGCTTCCTCATCCAACAAGGTTCTAGCCGACGGCAGCTACGCCTCACAAGCCGCCATCACTGCGGGTGCTGCCGGCGCCGGCGCTGGAATCAAGTCGCCGCTCGCATCTGCCACGGGCCGTCGCCCACCTCTTCAAGCCTTGTTGCAAAACGGCGATTACTTTACGGGCGCCGTGCTCGCAACCGCCGTGACCAAGTTGTCGCTGCGCGTGCACGCGGCGGCGGCGGCGGGCAAGACCGACGCGAAGCTTGCCAATCAAGTCACGGGCGAGGCCATGTTCTTGCTCACGTGCATTCTTAAGCAAGGCATGGCAAGCACCATGGACGAGGACGCGTACGAGCGCATTCAGCAATGTTTGACGTCGCTTGCATCGGCCGGGTCGGCCGCAGATGCCGACACGGATGCAGATGTTGGCAAAGTGTACCTGGACGAATGCCGCGCGGCATTTGCACGTGTGCTTGCGGCGCAGGACGCAAGGACCGCGAAAAAGGACGCGAGCAAGGCAAAGGTGACGCAGGTCGAGGATGCCATTGGGTTTGGGCTGCTCAAGCGTGCTGCCGGCACAGATGTGGTTGGCGCCGGAGACGATGCGTTGGATTTGGATTCGTACGAGGCAGACATGTCGAGGGCCACGGGTGCTGCGGGCGGCGAGTCCGGTGGAAAGGGCACCAAAGCCGACAACCAGCTGTCTCGCGTGGTGCAGCTGACGGGCTTTTCGGATCCCGTGTACGCCGAGGCGTACGTCAATGTCCACCAATTCGACATTGTTCTCGACGTGCTGCTCGTCAACCAGACGGCAACCACGTTGCAAAACCTCACACTCGAGTTTTCCACCTTGGGCGACCTCAAGCTCGTCGAGCGCCCGTTGCCCGTGACGTTGGCCGCAAAGTCGTACCACACGCTCAAGGCAAACATCAAAGTGTCGTCGACCGAGACAGGCGTGATTTTCGGCAACATCACGTACGACGTTGGTGCCCTCGACACGCGCACCGTCAACCTGGCCGACATTCACATTGACATCATGGACTACATTCACCCGGCGCAATGTTCCGAGACGCAGTTCCGTGCCATGTGGACCGAGTTTGAGTGGGAAAACAAGGTCAATGTGCACTTCCCGGGCACGTCCGACTTGCGTGCCTATCTGGATCACATGATGGCCACCACCAACATGGCGTGCTTGACGCCCGAGCCTGCCTTGGGCGGCGGCGATTGCGGCGTGTTGGCGGCAAACTTGTATGCACGGTCCGTGTTTGGCGAGGATGCGCTGGCTAACGTGTGCATTGAACGTGGCGGCGCGGGCAGTATTGTGGGCCATATTCGGATCAGGGCAAAGACGCAGGGCATTGCGTTGAGTTTGGGTGACAAGATTACGTTGGCGCAAAAGAATGCCGCGAATGCAGGTGGAGTCACGTTGGGCGCAGCAGGGAATAAGCCGGCGGCCAATGGGGTTGCGGCCGCTTGAGTTCGATTTGTCTTTTCCTTTTTCTGAAAGTGAGGGGTTGTCGTTGTGGCTTTTTGCTTCTTTCATTGTTTTTCAATCAAGTCCTACGTCATGTTACATATACCGCCGTCATTTCGCACTTACCTTTCTCATGTCCGAGTCATCGGTTGGTCTTACTCACTTCACAATCTCAAACTTCTGCTGATCACCACCAAACCAACACAGCAACTCATGGGCCTAGGTGTCCACAGCGCTTATTGCCCCACCAGCGGCCACTCGGACTCTGGCGGCGCGTGTCGCGCGTGTTCCCGCTAATCCAGCACCACGGCGGCCCCAGCACATCCATTCCCCTCAAGCCTAGCGGGCAACTCCTCACCACTTGTCGGTACCTCACACCGTGGCCGCAACGTTCACGGCCCAACGGCCCCGTGCTCGGCGTTCCATTATCTCGCAACGCGAGCGTGCATCACACGGAAGGTCCGCCGGCGTCGGCAGAGACTTGATCAACATGACCATACCTACTGGTGGCGTGAGCTTCGACGTGGGTTGCTTGCGTTTCTGGTGGCGCGACGGACCCCCGGGACAACCATGGACAGCGACCTTCTCCAGGTGGCTCGCATTTCAACACTCTGGCAAACACAGAGAATGGCCGCATTGGATCGAGGCGTTCAATACGCTGGGAAGGTACGTACGCGACCTTGAGTTCTTTTTCTCGTTGCCAATTGAAGGAGAACTGACTGACTCTCGTGTCGCGATTTCTGACTCACCTCAGCCAGATCCATCTCCTTTTCAACACAGGTCAAAGTTGCGCGCGTTCAAACCGGATCGGTGCTGTGCGACGGCAGCAGCAACCGCTGGGAGTGGTGACAGGTGTTGATGATGCCTTCAGTTCTTGCTGGCAATCTCGCATGGCCTGTCAAGTACGGCAAATCAATGGCTTAAATGCCCGTCTCGCTAACTGCGCATCCAGCGACCACCACCCTGAGCATTTCACTGGCCCATGCCGTCCCCTCAACCGCCCTTGGTCCGGCCACTCTCCCGCTCGCACTGGCACGTCGTCGCGTGCCGACCGCCTCGACCACACACCTCCCACCCACGATCTTGCATTCAGAGTCCCAGTCGGTCAACCTAGGCAACTTGATCCCTTCTCGAGTCCGGTCAATATGCTCACATCCGACCCGCGTGCTCCCTTACGTCCAGTTAACCCTGGCGCCGAGCCCGGCACACGGCGCAAGATGATTGACATGATGCGAGGTTTCGTGCACCACGACAGCGCCATTTTGCTCGAAGGCGCCGCAAGTATTGTTGAGCCCAGCAAGCGTCACTTTGAGATGGAGGAAGCGGAGGAGGATCAAGAAGTGCCCGCAAAGAAGCGCAGGCGCAAGGTGGCAATGAAGAACATGACCAAGAAGAAGGGGACAGGGAAAGGAAAGGGTAGGAAGGCCAAGAAGGAGAAGGCAGTGGGAAAGGACTCGAGGGGTCAGGCGGGGACGTGGAAATCGGGAGCAAAAAGTGGAACAACGTGCTCTGGCTGACGGAGGTTTGTTGTTTGTTGGTGGTGATGAGGTGATATCGGATGTACGTAGTAACGGTGTGTGCTGCGCAAGATACATAGTGAGCACCCATCACATGAAGTTGATGAGCGACTTGAGGCAGCTGGTGAAAAGTGAAGAGGTCAGGCAAGGTGTAAATGGCGACGACGATGAAGGCGATCGCATTTCGGGCTTTGCGGTTGACGAGGACAGCAAGTACATTGCCCAAATCGACTGGTAGACGTGTTCACGCATTCAAGTTGATCAGCGGTTGCCGTGTCCGACTATACTATTCTTTGGCTTCATGTTTAAATAAAGTTTCAACGCACACATTCTGCTCCATTCACGAGCTGATGCGGTTCAAGTTGGGGCCAAGCGTGGGAACTTGCATGGGGAGTGTCGCGTCTGTTTGAGGCAGGAGCAGAGAGCAGAGTGGAGATCGAGATGACCCTTCGATCCAGCCGCTCATGGCTCATGCCTCATTGATCTGATGATGACCCGAAAATGATACCGCAATAGGAATGTTCCTTGCGGAGGGAGCTGGAGAGCGAAGTCTCCCAAGAAAATTAAAGAGGCCATTCTTTGTCCACTCTTTGCATAGATCTCTGAGCTCCCTGAACCTACCGGTCCCGGCCCGTTTTCCTTGCCTCGCACCATGTCTTCGTCGTCATCCGCGGCCGTCACGTCGCTCCAGCTGCTCGTCTCGCAGTACACGACGCAGCTGCAGCGGTACCTCGACCCATCCACCGCCGTGGCTCTATGGGACGGCCTGGCTGTGCTGCCGACCCACGCCGAGCAAGCCGGCTTCCAATCGGGCCCCATTTTCGTGTCGTGGGTCGCCGTGCTGCACGCCATTGATGTGTGCGTCGAGCTCTTCAACAACATGCACCCAGAAACATCGCTCATGCATACATGGGTCGCCATGATTGTGCTTTCATTTGGTACATACTCGGTCATCCATACCTGCCTGCCACCGCATGGCCATGACACTCACGTGGCCCCTTTTCCATCACCGTAATTGATGAACCAGGTGGAACAACCATGGCCTCACTGCTCCTCTCGCGCGTTCCTGGCTGGATCGCACTCAACGACCCGCTCGCCATCTACACCGCCATCTACTTGCTCTTCCGCTACACGCCGGTGCTTTCGTTGGCCAACCTGATTGGCACCCCGCTCCGCGTTGCCTGTGCCGCGGCCGACGGCATTGCCCGCGCACTCGCCATCACGGCCTTTGCCATCGACACGATTCACCTCAAGTCTGCGCCGCCGCTTTCAAACTCGCTTGTCGCATGCCTCGTGTGCGGGACGCTATCGGGATGCGGCGGCGGCATTTTGAATGCCGTGTTTGGCGTGACAAAGCGCACGTGGACTTTGGGCACGCCGCAAGTGTCGGTGGATGTCCAGCTTGCAGCCGTGATTGCGGCCGGGTATACGTTTGCCGTCAAATACGATGTGGTGGATCGTCCCACGGCACAGGGCGTCGCGTGTATGGTTGCTGCAGCTGTGTTGGTCTTGCAAGTGTTGGTTAGAGATGTGCGGCGTTGGTGCTCGCGGGCGAGCTCGGGTGGCAAGAAGGCGGCGAGGAAGCCTTCTGACAAGCCGTTGCCGCCGTCGCCAGTTGTCAAGCTGGCTGGTAACGAGTCGCCTGTGCCGTCGCCAGGGCCGACGCCGCGAAAGTCGGCGGTGAGTAAGCGTCGGAACTGAAATGAGCTTGTTCCTGTGACTACTATCTGATTGGCTACTCCAAATCTAGCTAATGCATACTTGTTTCGCCTTTCTCCTCACTGTTGTGCATACGACAGTGCATGGTTCTGTATTTCATGATGAGGTAGTGTGAGACGGGCATTTCAAATGTCCTTTTGAACTTCTAGATTTGTGGTTGCCTCCTTCTCTCGGACCTTACTGCTCTGCTCTTCATCAGCCGCAGCCGCAACAGGCAACCGCATCATGCCCCTCCACAGCTGCTTGACAGGCATCCCCTCGACCAAATGCTCACGCACAATGGTTTCAACATCGCATACGCGCACGCGGCCATACCAGTGGCCTTCGAGTCCGCGAAACACAATCTGGTGGGACGTTGAAAATGGACAGCATCAGTACCGGACCGAGCAAGCGGTGCAAGTGAATGCTGTCATACCATTGTTCCTGCAAACTTGTGCCCACCAATGTGCGAGATGCCGTAAATGCCGGTGGATCCGTGAGCTAGGACACTTTTGGCTTCCAGTGCATCGATTTCATCGTGGAATGCACGCAAGAGGAGCGGTGCGGCTTCCCCGCATCGTGAATCGCGCTATACCAGATCGGACAATGCACAAGGGAGTAAGGGAGTGAGAGACAAGTCGACACGTCAAAGGAATGAATGCAGGAAGAGACGGTGTACTTACCTTCTTGTGTGCACAAACAAACACGGCACGGTCCACATCCAACGGCTCCATCGCCGGTCTTGGCAACCCCTGGGCCATATCACTGGGCTCGACACTCTCCACCTTTTCATGCTCAAAGTACTCCTTGACGGCTGCGCCTACATTGTCTGCCGTCACGCCCGTCAGCAGCACGCGATCGGGCCACACCATGACATCCATACACTCGACCTCGTTTCCGTCCTTGTCAAAGAAATGCTGCACGCCGCCCAAGGGCGCGCGATCGCACACGTTGGCCAATACCCGCGACACTTTTGCAGGCGCAACGGCAGGCAACTCGCCGGCCACCTGCGAAAGCGCCCTCGCCAGCGGTGACGCGGAATCGACGCGCGCGGCCCACGATGCGGGCGAGCTGCCTGTGCACAAGATGAGATGATGCGAGTAAGGCTTCACGGACCCGGCCATGGCACCTTGGTTGACTTTGGCGGCCAGTCGCGCGGGCAGTTGCGGGTGGTCGGTGCAGGGATCGAGGCAGGCTGCGCACGAGTCGGAAAATTCAACGTCGGGTGGGTATTCGGAGCCGCAGGGGGAGGCGCCCAGGGCAGAGGTGGCGGTGGAAGAGATGGAGCGGGTGGTTGTGGACACGAGCGACGAGGCCGTCGACACGATGGACCGCAGAGACAGGATGGACAGAGATGAGCGAAGTGTGTGCATGATGCCTGGAGCGGTGGGTGGGTTGGCCAAGGTGGATGGCGTTGCTGGCTGCTGGAATGATTCGGTTGCTGTGCTCGAACTGCCAGTGAGGGACGAGGTCATGATGTGCGCGAGACGGTGCGGGGTGCGGGTGGTGGGAGGACAGCTGGACACTCGGTGAGGCAGCGGAATGGTTGTGACTGGTGAGTGGTCAGCATGGCATGACATGGATCCACGCTTACATACAATGAATTGTTCGCAGTGGGAAGAGGCGAAGAGCTCACTCGGGCCCTTTTATCTGTCCGCAGGCCTACTTTTATCTGATTGTAATCGGAAAGCACCAATATTGCATGTTGCATGAAGGCCCGGTGAATTGTCCGATCCAAATTGGATGGGGCCCTTGTGTGCGAGCCAAAGGCCCAGGCCAGGCGGGTTGCTGCCGATCCTTCCCAACCGCACCGCGTGACTCAGCACGTGGCAGTTCGACCACACAATTGCGTCTTGGTCAGCGAAAAATCCAGCAATGGCCATGAATAACTGTTCAATATCAATGCCAAAAGCAACCCAGGGCAACGCACCTAACACCCACTGATCCACCCGTTTGCTGCCAATACGATCCGTATCAGTGATATCCACCACTATCGTGCCGCTTCGAGTCGCCACATTCCACAAACTCTCATCTCATCTCATCTCACCGATCGCCACCGCCACCACCACGCGTCTCGGAATAAAAGCCTGCCCACCATGTCCGGCAACAACCAGCGCCTCGCCATCTTCCCAACGCGCATGGCCCTCACCACCATGAAGCTGCGCCTCAAGGGCGCGCAGACGGGCCACTCGCTGCTCAAGCGCAAATCCGAGGCCTTGACCAAACGGTTCCGCGCCATCCTAGGCAAAATCGACGAGGCCAAGCGCAAGATGGGCAAGATCATGCAAGGCGCGGCCTTTTCGCTTGCCGAAGTCACGTACGCCACGGGCGACATTTCGTTTGCCGTGCAATCGGCTGTGCGCCAAGCGCAATTGCGTGTGCGCACAAAGCAAGAAAATGTGTCGGGAACCATGTTGCCCATGTTTGAGTTGTACTCGGAGGGCGCTAACGCGTTCGAGTTGACGGGCTTGGGCAGGGGTGGCCAGCAGATTGCCAGGGCAAAGGACGTGTATGCCAAGGCCGTGGCGCAGCTGGTGGAGCTGGCGTCGTTGCAGACGGCGTTCGTGATCCTCGACGAGGTCATCAAGGTGACCAACCGGCGTGTCAACGCCATCGAGTTTGTGATTATTCCAAGGGTCGAAAACACCATCAAGTACATTACCAGTGAGTTGGACGAGATGGATCGCGAAGAGTTTTTCCGGTTGAAGAAGGTGCAGGGCAAGAAGAAGAGGGATCGGGATGCAGAGGAGGTGGCAAAGGCCAAGAGGTTGCTGGAGGCTCCAGAGAGCGTTGAGGAGCCGTCGAATCTGTTGGCAGCCAACGAAGATAACGATATCTTGTTTTGAGGGGCGGGTATACCTTGTCGGCTTTTGTTTGTCGGTTGCTGTTTGGCCTTATTCTCGCGTTGCCAAGGTTGATGTACTTGCCCTGGGCCTGTTTTGCCATGTCACACGTTGCTGTTCAATCGAGGCGCGAAAGCCAGGGTCAGCACGGTTCGGGTCCACATCGCCAGGGATTCAAGTCCTGCGCAGCCATCCGCCGATTCCCATCAATTCCTTGATTGCGTGCAGCGGCCTGGTCGGGCTGCCTGTGGCCTAATTCCATATTACAGCGATCCCGCGCATCCCGCCCCTTCCTCACACTTTGGCACGACTCTGTCGCTCAGACATATGACGCGTGACTGAGAGTCGATGTCTCACCCCGATGTCGGAGATCAGACTTTGGGATCGTATTCAATGCATACATGACTTTTCAGATTGAGCTAGACATGTCACTACCGGCACACTGCCCCGCCCAGCCGCCTCCACCCGTCCACCCAACTGCGCCACGTCGTCACAATCCATCCACGGCGCCTGTGCAGACCGACAACTCGACCTCTGGCATGGGCCGTCGGTGCCCGCTCCTCGATCCCGTGTCCCACCACCATGAATCAGTCGTCGTCACGGGAGCCGGCAACAGCAAGCTCAAGCGCAGTCTGTCTTCAAAGGTCAGTCCACAACCACGCCAGCCACTGCTTCGTCGGACCGTGTCGTGGCATCCCGACGTCGTTGACCACACATCACAGTCCGCTTCCCGTGCACCAACGACTTGCCGGGTTCGCCAGGCTTCGCCCGAGTCTCTTAGCTCGCCTCCCGCGGTCCCAGAACAAACGCCAGTCAATTCGGAACCACGTCGCCGCCTGCCACGTCGGCCTCACTCTACAGCGTCAGCTGATGCATTCGCTCCAACCCATCCTTTAGCAACCCCAACGTATTCACCATCGCATCGCAAATTACATCCATCACCTCCACAATCGCCTTCAACGGCATCCACCGCCTCGGTATCTTCTCCACCGCCGTCGAGCGAGAAGCTCGCCCAGACCAAACGCGTCCGAAAACCGAAGGGCACTGCTGAAACCAAATTGAAAACGAGATCCAAATCCAAGGCTCGATACGCCAATTCCCACTGCGATCCACCAACAAAAGTATTCATCCGTGAAGCTCGAATTGATACCACTGCCGAAGAACACCCTCATGACGTTTCCGGCCATCAACAACAGCCACCTACCGAAAGCAATTCAAGACGCGACTTTGGCTCCACTTTGGCCTCCATAGAAGCAAATCCGCCGTTTGCTCCAACATCATCTGCTGCTATTACTGCGCCAAACACTCGCCGCCGCCGATCGCATCAACCTCAACCCCACCCTCGTCCACCGACCACTAGCCGCAACCTCGCCATCCTCTGGCAAGTCGACCACATTCAAGAAACCACATCGCCGTACGCATGGCCGCTTGAGCTGTTTTCGCCACACAAGTACTCGCGAAGCGGTACAATGTTGCCTGTGCCCGTTGCCGTTGAGGCGCCCTGGTCAAGTAATCTCTCAAAGCCGGACAGGGAGAAGGAGGAGGATAACATGACAGGTTGTGCGCCATCGAGTCCTGTCATGAGGTGTGGGTCCATATTGAGGGTCATAGTTGGTGGCAGTGGAGCAAGTGGGAAAAAGAAGGATGCCAAGTCAAGGAACGAATGAGTTTGTGACTGCAGGGATAGTTGCCTGGGCTCATGTGTATGTTTGTACTAAAGCTTCAGGTTGAGTGGTGGAAATGGAAAACGATGTCTCGCGATTCGCGATCGGCTTTCTTCCTCAGCTCATTTGTCAGCTCACACGCGCTTCTTCTCTTTCAATTGTCAATTGACCGACAGGCATGTATGTATTACCCGACATATAATTGAATGGAGTTCACAGCAAATCTATGTAAAACCCTAACCATGAACACCTTCCACACTCTACTCGCCGCCCCGACCCGCCGCATCCTCCATTTAACCCACACCTTCCCCACCCGCCTTCGTCCAGCCTACACTTCATTCGGTCCTCACAACAGCTTCATTTTCGCATTCTCCACATCCGCTCCAACCATGTCCAACTTTCCCGTCAACAAATCCGCAGACGAATGGCGTGCCATTCTGTCGCCCGAACAATTCCGTGTCCTCCGCCAAGCCGGCACCGAACGCCCCGGCACGGGCGAGTACAATAAGCACAAGGAACAGGGCGTGTACAAGTGTGCTGGATGCGATGCGCCGCTGTACAAGTCGACGACAAAGTTTGACTCCGGGTGCGGATGGCGTACGTAGTCATCTGCGAATGTATCATGTGGCCGTGGAACAAACCGACTGCTCACAGACCACGCAAAATCTTGCTCGAACATGTCCACGGTGTAGCTGCGTTCTTTGATGCGATTCCTGGTGCCGTTGGCCGCAAAGAGGATCGGTCCATGGGCATGACCAGGATTGAAATGTGCGTCCACTCGACATGTTTTCTCTCCTCGTTGAGCGTCCATTGACTCTTATGGTGCCAGTGTGTGCAACAATTGCGGCGGTCACCTCGGCCACGTCTTCAAGGGCGAGGGATTCAAGACGCCCACCGACGAGCGCCATTGTGTCAACTCGGTCTCGCTCAGCTTCAAGCCTGAGGAGTCGTCGTGATTGATTTCGAGTTCCTGGTGTACTGGTGGGTTGTCGATCTTGTCGTTTATAGCAGGAGGCATTTCTTTCAGGGGTGGACTGATGTTTATGTAAGTGTAGTGTCCACGCCGCCCACACTCAGGTTATTCGAGCATTTTGATGCTGCGCATGATATTGCGCAAAGAAAGAGGAACAGAACGGCGCGGCCAACAAGACAACAGGCGCAAATGAGCAATGAAAACAAAAAAGCCAGGGCGATTCACGACTTCTGCATCCCCAACTTCTCTTGGAACTAAGCCCGCATCGAGTGACTTGGGTTGGCCTTGAGCCGCTTCACGACCTCTCCCGACTCAAACGCTTGCTTGATCTTCATGTTGAGCCCAAGCGAATGACACCAGTCGAGCACGGTGGAGCGGGCGTCGCCTGCAAGCGTCGCGACTATTTTGGCGGATATGGTGACTGAGTGGCCGCGGTGGAGCAAGAGCTGGATGACATATTTGCCCCAAGTGTGCTTATGTGCTTCCGCGTTCTCTATGTTCCGTTCCGACCGATGATCGGTAGGCCGTGTGTGGGTGGATTGCGGCTTTGGGCGGCCATCATGGGAAGAAGTGGGTAAGGGCCGTGCAAGAGACAAGTATGATACTTATTTTCTGCGACGAGAATGCCCAGGAAACGAAGAACCATGACAAATTGGCCCAAGGGGACTGAAGAAGGAACACTGACTCAACAATGACTGCTGGAAAGACTGCCACGCTGTACGCCATCAAACTCTTTCATGCGTTCCCATTTCACATGATGCCCATGACCCCAATCACGACCGCAATCGCCACACTCAATCCCGCAACCCACTTGGCCGCTCCAATCTCAACACCTCTGCCGGCTGCATTGCCCTCTCCGTCGCCATTCGTCCCAGTATTCGCCGTAAACTTGTTTGCATTGGTGGTGCCGCCGTTACGCGTCGCCTCGTTCTGTTTCCGAATCTCCTCCTCCTTCTTCCTGCGCTCCTCCTCCATGACCTCGCGACTCTCGTCACAGCTCAAGTACCCAGCGTCCTTTTCCGTGCTCGGCAACCGGTACACCAAGCACTTGCCCGTTGCCTCGTCCCTTGGGCAGCCGCCTGCGCCATTCGTTCCGGGCCCAAAGCATGCGCACGCGCACTCTGTGCGGTTGTACGTGCCGTAAACGCATCCGCCCACGGGCGGTTGGCAAAGCGTGCCGAGTGTGTTGCGGTTCGAGGGCGGTGGAACGGGCTCGGCGACTGTTGGGTAGCGCACGGGGCACGAAGCCGCACACGTGGTGAAGACGGCCGACCCATAGTTGCATGACTTTGTGAGTCCTTCGTCCACTTGTCCGTCGCGGTTGTTGTCGATGCCATCGCACACTTCGGCGCGCACGGAACCGGATTCGGCGCCCGGGCACGCAAAGTTTGTCGAGGTTGCGGGGGTCGGCATAGACGTGATGGGTTGCGGGTTCTTGAGCCAGGCAAGCATCTCTTGGTTGGTGACAAACCGGACGTGCTGGTGCTGGGCAATGTCGCGCAAGAATGCATTGATGGTGGTGATGCGCGAAGGCTCGGCCATGAGCCAGGCGGCATGAATATGGATGCCAAACGGTGCACGGTTGCCGTAAAAGTGGTTGTCAAAGTTGACGCGTAGCAGCGTGTTGAGCTTGTCACCCTGCATGGGCGGATCAATGGGCCAGTTGCCGTCCGGCGCCTCGGGATCCGTCAGCGTGTAGAGTGGAATTTCCCAAAGCCCGGGAACCTTCCAGCGCGGAAGTCCGACAATTGGCGGAGTAGCGCCAGTGCAGTTACCTGTGGCGCACGAGATGGGCATTCCGTAATCGAACGTGAAGGGCCAAACAGTGTTGTTGCCATTGACCAGGGCAGTCATGGACGAATCGTACTCGAACCCAAGCGACCGCAATGTAGCCAAAGTGTCGAGCGAGAACTTGAACAGCGGCGCCCGGAAGCCCTTGATGTCGGACGCAGAAATGCCCGCGAGTGCCTCGGTGGCCTGCCGCATCGCCGAAATGTCGTCCACGTTCGGGTTGGCCGAGTGGCCCCAAGTGTGGCCGGCAATCTCGTGGCCTTTGGCGAACATGCGCTGAGCCAAATGAAAGTTGGACCACTGTCCCGACATGAAGTAGGTGATCTTGGGCTGACAGCCCGTGCCAGGGTTGACCACGCCGTCATAGAGCTGAAGCGGGGCATCCAGGACCATCTCGTTGAGGGCGTCGTCAACAGTCACAATGACAAATTGAGGGACCACGCTCTTGTCGAGTCCAGCGGGTGGCCGCTGCTGCGCGCACTGGCAATTGGGCAATCTGCAAGCGCTCGCATCGCACCGGTACCAAGTGGCCACATTCTGTGTCGTATACACGTCAACCCCAGGGTTAATGGCTGCACGCCGTGCACGCGCTTCGTGCGAGTCGTGCAAATGGGCGGCATGGGCGGTCTCGGCGTCGGACGACGCGTGTGCCGAGATGGCGGCCATGAGTGCCGACTTGTAAGATTCTGAATCGGCCATGTTGGGGTCCGTAGGGCGGAGCGTGGCACCCAGATCGCGGCGTGGGCGCGTGAGCAGCTGAGTGCCTTGCATAAGCGAGTTGCTGCCGCCGAGGCGCTGGTCGACAAATTGCCAGCCGATCACGGCCAGGGTCGTAAGGAGGACCATGCGGGCCATGAGCGGGCCAACGCCTTTGGCGCTTCCGGTCGATGACCGCGAGTCTTGGGAACGCGACCGGCGGGAGGACTTGGATGGTGACTTGGAACGTGACTTGTGCTTGTTGATAGTCACATTTTCGGAGCGAACGGCCGAACTCGATGATGCTGAGGATGTGCTTTGGATAGCAGCCCGAGAGGCGCGAGAGCGCGTGTTTGGCCCAGCCGATGAAGACGAGGCGGCGATGGGTCGATCGCTGGCCGCCGCCGCCCGGTTTGCGCCTGAGCTGGAAGACGATGCTTTAGATTGCTTGCCCATGGTGCCGTGTATGGACTTGAGATTGGACGGACTCGCGTGAATAATACCGTGAGAACAGCACATTCTATCACCAATACGGGGCGTATGGGAACTTGGGGCTCGATTGGATCGGGGTCCGTCGCGTTCGCATCTCGGATCGAATCGCACTCAAGATCGCAAGGACAAGCAGACGTCGTTCCACTTTTACATGGCTAGTCGAGGCATAACAACTCAAAACACGACAGTAGACATTTAGAAGTAACCTGTGCTCTACTCACTGCAAACTGATCCATTCATGCACCTTTCATGATACAATGAAGTCCTACTTTCTGTCAGCGCTGGTCCTTGTCAGCTGCTGCATGCATCTCATCTTGGCCGAGCCAACACCGTTGGCTGTTCCTGCCGCCGTGCGAGAGTCTATCCTCAACTCAGAAGTCAGCAAAGGACCCTCAAGCGCCGGTGCCACCACCATCGCCAAGAATGCCGTTCCGCCCTTGACCTACGGCCAACCTCAAGCAGACGCGTCAAGTGAAGACGGCATCAAAACAAAGAACGCAGGAAGCAACGGATTCGTGTACATTCCGGCCACATTAGAGACACCCGAAGAGGCAGTCGAGCTCGTCAATCGTATCCCCGGATCCAAACTGGTGGGCCGGATGGGCGAGCTCGCCAACGCGTACTTGCTTGCCGTTCCCGAACACTTGAATGAAGAGCAGCTCAAACAACTGGCCTCGACAGCGTCGGCCATCTCCTCAAATGGCCTCGGAAAGCGCGACGCAAAGGATTTGAGCCAAGCATCGGAATGGAAACCGCTGGTTCGTCATCGTCAGTGGAAGCCAAGGACGATTCCTGATACTCCATCGGCTTCACAATTGAGGGAGCGCGGATCCGTACTCGATGATACCCCGAGACAAGTGGTAGTCCTCAACAAGAGGCAAGCCCCTCCGTCAATGGCAGTGCTTGGTATCAACGATCCCGAGTTCCAGGACCAGTGGCATTTGGTATGATTTGGACTCGTTCGCTCAATACATTGCAACTTGAACTCATAGTTTTCCTCAATAGAACAATACTGTGGCTGTTGGAAACGACGTGAGCGCCATATCGGCATGGACATCGAGTATGCAATCACCCAACACTTCCAGCCGAGCTGCTTTGAGTCCAATCACTGACATGAACCCATTTCCCACCCAGAAATAACTGGTCGCAACATTACTGTAACCCTCATTGACGATGGTCTCGATTACACACATCCGGATCTCAAGGACAACTTTGTACAGGATTAGCCATGTCTCATGACCACTGGCGACCCATGTTCTCACGCACATGATTTCTCGCATTCTCTCCAGGACGCTGACGCCTCTTACGATTTCAACCTTCAAAAGGCTCTTCCTTACCCAGCATTGACAAGCGACACACACGGCACCCGTTGTGCTGGAGAAATTGGTGCCCGACCCGGTAATGGCGTGTGCGGAGTTGGCCTTGCTTACGACGCAAAGCTGGCGGGCATTCGCTTGCTTTCGGGAGACATTACCGTTGCCGACGAAGTTGCTGCGCTCAACTATCGCTACGAGCGTGTTGATGTGTATTCCAATTCATGGGGACCCGATGACGATGGTGCTACTGTGGCGGGGCCCTCACGGTTTACTCAGCAGGCGTTGGTGAACGCCGCAAATAACGGGAGGGCCGGGAGGGGGAATGTCATGGTATTTGCGGCTGGGAATGGTGGTGAGGCGGACAACTGCAGTACGTTCATTGAACGGATTCTCGTTGAGCCCTGCACCCACTCACATCGGCTTTTTCACCTGGTCCTTTAGATTATGATGGATTTGCCAACAATTTGTACACGGTTTCCATTGGAGCCGTGGACATATACAATGAGGTACCGTGGTACGGCGAGCCATGTGTTGCTCACATGGTCGTTGGGTACAGCAGCAACGAGAATGTGGGAATTGTACGAACCTCATTCTCGTCGTTATTCCTTCAAAGTGATCTCATGTCATGGTGAGACTGTTCCGAAACAGACAACCACGGACCGTGGAACTGGTTGCGCAAACGACCACGGTGGTACATCTGCGGCCACGCCCCTTGCTTCGGCAATCGTTGCCCTCATCCTTCAAGTGCGGTACGGATGACTGCTCAATTCAATCCTCGTTTGGGAAACGTGAGCATATTTACTGACAGCCGAATCGTATGACGCGCAGCCCATCCCTCACTGTTCGCGACGTGCACGACATTCTTCGCAAATCCGCTCTGAAAATCACTCCCGTCAACAACACTTTTCACACGCCTCAATTCGTGCCCCAATGGACCACGCTTCCCTCGGGCCTGTCGCACTCGGACTACTTTGCATACGGCCGCATCGATGCTGCCCGTGCTCTCCTCGCGACCCGCGCTCACAAACCCCTCCCCCCTCGTCTCACACATAAAGCAACCTCACCCGTTCTCAACACCAGAATCCCATACTCGTCGCAAACGTCGACCTTCTCAATGCGCCTGCCCGTTGCTGCATCCATTACAGTGACCAATTCCACGACAGGCATCGCGCCAGGTCAAGGACTTGTGGTTGAGCGCGTTGGAGCGCGCGTTTGGGTGACGCATCCGAGGAGGGGGCATTTGGCGTTCCAGCTCATTTCCCCGGCGGGCATTGTGAGCAATCTGGCTACGCCACGGCCCGATGATCGGTCGAATGCGGGTTTGCCTGGTTGGCAGTTTACATCAGTCAAGCACTGGGGCGAGCCGGCCTTGGGTGAATGGAAGCTGGCGGTCGCAGATTTGGGCAATGCAACGACAAACGGGACGTTGGTTGGATGGGAATTGGAGATTCACGGGCACTCTGGGTCCCTGACGGGCGAAGTGGTTGACACAACTGTACGTACATGCCTTTCTGCTCCTTGAGGGAAACGCTGAGGGCGGCCGATTTCATCTCACATATACTCATCATCAGTCATTCATCTCTTCTCCTCGCCGTCGCAAAACAACACAGTTCACTATCCCTGAAGACAAAGGCTCTGGCCCAGATCCAATTTTGCTTGCCAGCGGTGCAGCTGGCGCCGCGACAATAGTTGCTGTTGGTGCATTTGCCGCTCGTGCGTGGAAAAAGCGCAATCAGCAGCGGGTCGCTGTGGACGCTGATGAGCAGCGGACCGCCGTTCAAGTGACAACAAAGGCCAAGAGGGCGGAGTCGGCAACACCATTGGAAGAAATGGGCGACACGACGACGAGCCAGTCAAACATCTTGGCGACGGCTAAGGTGGATAGTCCACGTTCTGCGTCGCCGGTGTAAATTCTACTAGTTTTTTTGTTGGCCAGCGCATGTCCGGTTTGCCAACGCCATGTCCAGAACATGGTGCACGTAACCAGTACCAGTGTACTTGTCTTCTTACACTGTGCATGCTCGTAACTATACTCTCAACTATAAATGCACTCGTTCAGCAATAGAGAGCACGGGCAGGATTTTTCGCACAGATCTTTTGCAAATGATTGCAACATTAATCGCCGATGAAACGTCAATCGGTATGACCAGCTGGCCTTAAGCTCATATTGAGGCGGGTGTAATGACATTCGGACGGCAAAGTCCCGGTCCGTTTGCTTCAGCCGCCATGGCACTGCAAATGGATGGGCGAATTCATAGATCTGTGACCCGCCATTCGAATGAACGACAGCCGTACTCACGTCCCACCGACAATAAGCAAAACAGCCAACATTCCTCGCCTCAATTCTTGAACTTGGCATCATCGACCTCGTAAAACGGCAGTTTCTCTGCAACCGCCTTTCTCGCCGCCTTCCGAATCGTCTCCATCACAGTATCCTCCAACCCAAGCATGACATCCTCAATCGTCTTGTGGACGCGAGACACAATCCTCGATTCCCACTCACGGACTTTGCGACGAATCGCGTCCATGACACCGCGCTTGGATGGGCGAGAGCCAAGGTCGCTGCTGGTCGGCTTGAGCGAATCGGGCAGGAACTTGTTGATGTTGGACTGAAGAATTGCGGGAAGTGCGGAGAGGTACCGGTTGGTTTCATCGACAAAGATGGCGTGGACTTCGGGCCGGATTTCGGCCATGACGTTCTTGAGACAAGGAGGTAACAAACGGTTAGGTTCCGCTGTCCTGTCTCTGACGAGTGACAACTTGATAAAGCCAATAGCAATACGTACCGACATGAAGTGGTTGATCTTGCCGTGATACCAACCCTTGAGCCAGCGCTTCCCGAGCAATGCATCCTTGGATGACGCATCCAAAAACAGCTGCTTCTTGATGCCGCGAATTGCTGCCTCAGTACACCTGACGGTCGAATTCTGCAGGACGCGATCCACCTCGACCCTGGCTCGCTGCTTTACTTCGACAACAATGCGGTCCAGCGGGCGCAAGATTGCGTTACACAAGGGTTGCAACCACCCGCACTTTGCCTCATTGCCCGCGATTGGCGCAACACCCAAGATTTCGGCGAGGGTGCCACGAAACGCGGCCGGGATTTCGTCTAGGATGTCGGGCTTGGCGGCTTGAACAGAAGTCAAGACTTGTGTGCGGATGATGGGCGCAATTTGCTTGTCGACAATCGGGTTAATGATTTTGCGGTCGATCCAGGCCTTGACAAAGCGTTTCTCGACATGGGGATGCCGCAGGGATGTGTCGTTGACTGGGGCGGCTGCACAAGGCATTGCGGCCAGAAGCATCACAGCCATCAAAGTGAAGACAAGTAGCTTGAGCTGGGACATCATGGCAAGCGTCTAATCTACTGTCAATCTATCGAGGTCGAGGAGGAATTCAGCTGTACCAGTGCTTGCCAGAGTGGGGTTCCAGCCAAAGCTTTATGTGCGCGGGGGGAGTCGGTGGTGGGTCGGGAGCTTCTGCTCAGTAATCTTATTCTGATTCACCTTCCTTTATGCGAACGTAGATTTGGTCATTTGCCATTCCGAGTGTGCATACATGCCTGGGGCCAACTTACCTTAAACATGTCTCAAGATGCCAAGAAAGTGGAGATCTCAGACGCGACGGGGCTGATTGAGGCGTGTCGGACAAAGAAAAGCTGTGCTGTTGGGGGCTGACTGGATCTGCACACCTCGAGAAGTGCTACATACCGATGTACCTGAGTCAATGCCGGAGACGGTCATGTCTGAAAAAAGCATTATTGCACCGCCGTCATTGTCATCAACTGATGTTTTTGTTGGCACCCCTCTGGCCGCCCTTTCTTGGCTGTGTGGTGGGGCCGATCCAGAAGAACCGTTGGGTGATCCAACTGTCCAGTTGCGACCCAGAGGGCCGCTCACTGCAGGCAGTGCAAGTAAGTATGTATGGCTGGGTCGGTGTCAAGCTGGCAGCATACCGCTCATGGGAGAAGTGTACCTACCTAACGGTTGACGAGTATCTGCAGTGTCAGTTGATTGGAACCCGAGCCGTCCTCGGCCAGTCGCACACATGACAGTGAGCACGAGGCATGGCGGTGTGCAAAGTTGTACATCAATCATATGCGCTGCAGACACTGATTTGAGTACAGTTAAACACAATCTAATCTCCCACTCAGTTCTTGAACTTGGCGTCATCCTCATCGAAGAACGGCAACGCATCGGCCACGGCCTTGCGTGTAGTCTTGCGCACCGTCTCCATGATCTGCTCCTCAAGACCAACAAGCACGTCCTCAACCACATCGTGAATGCGCGCCAAAATGGCCTTTTGCCACTCGGCAATCTTATTGCGGATCGCGTCCATGATGCCGCGCTTGGCCTTGCGGTCGTTGATGTGCTGCGGGAGGGGCGTGCGCAACGACTCGGGCAGGAACGGGTTGACAGCGGATTGCAGGATGTTGGGAAGCTTGGACAGGTAACGTTGCGACATTTCGCGAACAATAATGTGGATTTCCGGGCGGATTTCGGTCATGACATTCTGGAATGTAACCGACAGAGTACAACAGGGCGTGAGACAGGAGCCGAACACACGCTGGGAATTGCAGTGAAGGCAACTTGAAACGTACGGCCATGAAATGGTTGATCTTGGTGTGGTACCAGCCCTTCAACCCACGCTTGACCAACACCTTCTTTGAGTTCTCGTCCAAGAAGAGCTGCTTCTTGACGCTGCGAAGCGCGGCATTCACGCAGTGGACCTTGGAATCGGCCAGCACCTTCTCGACCTCAACCTTGGCCTTGGTCTTGACATTGTCGACAATGCGGTCGAGCGGGCGAATGATGGCATTGCACAATGGCTGCAACCAGCCGCACTTGGCCTCATTGTCGACAATCGGCGCAACGCCCAAGATCTCGGCCAGAGTCTGGCGGAAGACTTTGGGCACGTCGTTGAGCAGTTCGGGCTTGACCTTTTCAACGGTTTCGTCCACTTGCTTGCGGAGAATGGGCGCAACTTGGTTGTCGACGAGCGGGTTGATGATCTTGCGGTCGATCCACGACTTGACAAAACGCTTGTCGAGGTGAGCCGGGGTCGACGGGGCAGCCAGAGTCGATGCAGTCAGGGCCAACAAGAAGAGGGCAAGGAAGGCAGTGAGAGACTTGGTTGCATTCATGTTGGTCTCTTCTATTGAGTCTATGGAGTCGGAGCGGCGGATGAGGTGAGTACTGAGTCGGAAATGAAAGTGGGTCTGACGCACCTAATGGAGGATGGAGGATCACAAGAAATGAGAGAGGGTCCGCTCAAAGCCGGCTACTGTGTCGGAGAAGGAGGGGATGTGTGTCCTTGCCGGAGCGGAATGACGGACGGAGGGAGGCAGACCCTATTTGTATGTGCGGCAGGGTCGGCGGTGGACCCAGACATCCAGCTGGCTCGCTCGCCACACCAGCGTTCTCACATGCGCACATGCACATTGAGCGTCTCAGCCGGTTTGCGAGTGTGGCACCACAGTACACAAGGGGCGGCGCTGCGATTGGCGCTCTTGTGCTTGCGCTTGCGGCCGCTGCTGCTGCATATGCCATCCACACCAAGTGCGTGAAAATAGCTCCATCCGTCCATTGTGTGGACTGGGTCCTCGCTCACCTGGCTGGCGTAGTGGCGCTGCCTGTGACTGTTTGAGATCCAAACTGTGACACGACAAAACGGCTGATTAACAGCAAACTTGAACTGTTTCATTTCGCTGATTAAATTGTTTGCTGTAAACATTTACATGGAAGCTGCAGCATGCGCGGGCCGTTGAAAAAAAGTGCCATACTTAGTGTATTACATACCTGACGTGCCGGCCATTGATGTCAGTCCAACTGAGACATGGCCAATCCACGACGACAACTCCGGTGCAAGATTCTCCACTGTGGCATGGTTGGCATAGTCGAGTGAGATGAATGGGGATTGCATGAAAGAAATGGGTAAAAAAAAAGTCACTTAAGGCTGCAAGGAAAGTACAGGTAAAGAAGAGGGGACAATAATTGGGCTCGGCCAGAAAGACATACGAGTCATTAACGCAACAATCCGCTGGCCGACTTGCGCGGTGTCCTACCCGGCGACGGGACAGGCGACCCACCAGCCTTGCTCGAAGCGGGTGCTGCCGGCAATGGCTTATTGCTGGCCAACTTGACATTCCCAACCATCTTTCCCTTGCCGCTCCTGGCCCATCGCGTCCTCAAATCCGTCACAAGCACCTGGACGATCAGCGCAACCACGGTAAACGCACACGCCATTCCCTGCGCCGTTGCCCGGTCGATGACGTCGTATCGCATGGCAAACGTGTACGCCACAGCAACCACGGCAGCCAGCTGGACGTCCAGCGACACCTTGGGCGTGCCGAGCGTCCACGACCGCTGCGTGATTCCAAACACGGCATTCAAAATGCCGCCGCCACATCCCGACAGCGTGCCGCAAATCAAGCACGCGACAATTGAGTTGGACAAGGGAGGGGCCGACCGGACTTGAATGGTATCCACGGCAAAAGCCGTGATGGCAAGTGAGCGGCGAATGCCATCGCCAATGGCGCACACGATTTTGAAGGGCAAGCCTGCGAAATTGGCCACATGGACAGCGGGCGTGAAGCGGAAGAGGAGGTACACGGCAGTGTGGACGGCGAGCAGGTCATCTTGCGCGAGCCATGAGGGTGTGCGGGCGAGAAGCATGGACGCCATGGTGGTGCCGCCAAACGAAAGGACCATGACGGCGACCCAGGTGTGCAGGAGCGAGGTTTCTGGGTGCATGTTGTTGAAGAGGTTGGTACAAACTCTGTGACGATAGACGTGACGGGCGGTCAGAATGGCAAGGCAAACAAAAAAAAGCTGGCGAACGACAGAGTCAGGAAAGGGTCGTACTTTGCAGCGTGGAGGGCCGCGACCCAGGAAAAGAAGATGGGTCCGAGGTTGAATCCGTATGTTTTTGCCTGAGATGGGATCAGGGACAGGCCGTCGAGCAAAGCAGCGGCGGTCACCTTGTCGAGGGCGAATTCGCCAAGGTAGGACTGCATTTGGGTCGTGTACTGGCTGACCAGGAGCTGCAATGAGGTTGTCACGTCTGTTGCCATGATTGTTTCCGTACTTGGCTCACTCAAGGAAGGAGAAGTGCTGGTAAGTGTATGGATGGAGGATGAGGCTGGTTTCCCGCGGGTCTTTGGGTGGGGCCAAGGCAAACCAGGGATGCAGATGACGGGGAGGGTAGTGCCGAGAGTATTCTTTGTTTTGCGTCAAGTCTTCATGGGTATGCTGCTTGACACATTAATGGTTGCATGACGCAATTCCATTTGCATATTAACATGTATTCCGCGACGTGTACCGACATGGACGCGTTCGTGTCCGGAAGAAACTTGATCGACGGACCATCGAGCACTTTATGTTGGCAAATGAAAGTGTCTCACTCTCATGTTTGGGTCGCATTATTGGGCGGCACTGAGTCACACCGTGACTGTGCCCCTAATTCCTGCCCGCCTCATAAAGCCATGACCGACCTCGTTCTCTCCACTCGGTCCCTTCTCTTGTGCGCCGACATCCTCATGCATGCATGCCATGGCTTACCCGCATCACACATAAAGAAAAATCTATTCACTGCTTTCCATAATGATGGGACTCGGCAAAGCATGTATGTGACCCACGCTCCACCACTTGTAGTCATCCTCCGCCATTCGCGCACTCACTCACTCAATCATCTAACGTGAAACAGCGGCCTCTGAAGGCACCCCAACCGCCGACGCAAAACGCATTGAAGACCTCGAAGTCGAAATCAACAACACGCTCCGTGGCGCCAAATCCATCCGCTCCGACTTGGACAAGGCACGCACCATGCTGCACCATATCGACCGCCAAATCGTTGAGGCAGAGTGCCGTCAGGACGCGTTTGCTCGCGACGGGAAAGAGCGCGGGTGCAACTTGGGCGCGTTGCGCGAAAACAAGCATCGGTTGCAGAATGTGGTGGACGAGTTGCAGCATCAGATTTCGGGCATCAAGTCGGCCGAGAGGTCCGAGTAGGTGTATTGTATGTTGGAGCGGAATGATCGAATCGACCAGAGATAGTCATCGTCTGTCCAGTTGCAGGAAGGGGGCTTCGAGTTGTGTTGTCATGTACATATGTAAGTCTTTCTTCCTGTTGCGGGCGCTGTGGGAATGTGGTATTGTAATCGGCACCATGTAACTCTGCTGTCTCGAGTGGTCGAGTCGCAGAGATGACCGAAAAAATGCTAGTGAAAAAAAAAACCAGGCAGTTTGAATGGTTGCACTCAGCCAGGCACGCGCTCGCAGATCACACACGAGA